>CM035097.1:48251324-48477233 GCA_020205505.1 Panax japonicus | reverse complement strand
TATCAATAAAACATTATAATAATTGAATGAATATAACTTAAGGTCGAGTTAGGAAATTTGCCTTCAGCGTTGATTACAGCTACACAATATAATTAACTGCGTTCATAAGACCTATAATCAAAAATGTCAATCTCACAATTAGCACAATCATTTATAACAAATAACAATGTATTCTACAGTCAAACTTCTCCTAGGCACATTATCACATAATCACATCAGTGTTTATAACCTATATAAACACTTATCAAGTCTAACTATTTCGGTCGGGTTGGACTTCGGTCCATTCTCGGTGTTTTGGTCACCCTATCCGACAATTAACACATTGATTGTCAATTAAACCTGTCTCTAAGCTTCAATATTATTTTAATAAGTCAAATATCATTTATAATATTTTTTGGAAGCTTTTAATAATTTATAAATAATTATTATAATTTATAATAATTTTTCAAACACTTAAATCATTTTAAATGATTTAATTATCAAATAATCTTATTATCATTAATATTTAATAATATAAAAATATTAATGTTATACTTGTCAAAATATTAAAGTTAGTTTTAAAAACTTAAACTATTTTAAATCATTAATATTCTACTAAATGATTTTTTAAAATAATTAAAATCATTTTTAAATCATCACCATTAATATTTCAATATTAATGAAATTATTAGCAAAATAATAAAAGTAATAATTATCACTTAAAATATTTTTAAAACATTATTCTCAATTTTAAATTATTTTTAAATCAATAAATAATTTTTAATTCATTTATTTAATATAATAATTAAATAAATCTAATATTATTAATATTAATTTATTAATAAGAATTCTCCAAAAATATTGAAAATTATATTTCATAATTCCAAATATTTTCTAACACTTTATTCTCATTTAAAATGATTCTTAAATCAATAAAATCATTCTTATCTTATTTATTTAATTTAATAATTTAATAAATCTAATACCATTAATATTAATTTATAAATGAAAGTTCTCCAAAAATTTTAAAAGTTACATTTTATAACTCAAATTTTTTTTGAATACATTATTCTTATTTAAAATAATTTTTTACAATATTAAATCATTTTTCTCTAATTTATTTAACATAATAATTAAATAAATTAAATATCATTTTATTCAAATAATTATAATTATTAAATAAAAATATCCCAAATAATTAAAAGTTATTTTTCAGAATTTAAAATGATTTTTAAAACCATATTTGGTAATTTTTATAATTTATTTCTATTTTTAAATAATTTTCGGAATATTCAGAAAATAAAATAAACGAAAACTGTCGATAAAGCCTATAGCGACACTTGTCTGTCGCCTTAGGTGTTCTTGAGCTCAAGAACACTGTCAGACCCGAGTTCAAGCTTACTCGTTTGACCACTTGTGATTCTTAATACAAACATGATTTAGGCTACCATAGACACTGATCGTGTAGTGGAAATGTAACTCTACAATATCCAATCCAAATCATGGTCATACAACAAACAAATAATCAGATCTTTCCCCTCAAAGTCATTGTCAGATCACATCTGGGTTTTCTGGGAAACCCAGAAACCCAGATAGTGTCGAGTTGACACTTTCATGCTCAATTTAATCTATACTATAGTCAAGAGTTTGGTGGTATAATGATTGAAAGTTTAAGTTCGTATGTCATAGAAAATTCAAATAGCAACACATGAATTAACCAACAACAGATCCATTAGATATGCCTCGGTCAAACCCTGTCAGAGGGCTGTTCATCCAGTTTTCTGTAAATTCCAGAAACAACTATCATGGTCAAGCAGGCTACTTTGACCGCTTGATTCATTCGATCTGTTGATTTTTTAAGCGTTCTAAGGCCATGAATCTAGAGTAAAAACAGCAGGCTACAATCCAGATACAACACATAATCAAAACACTAACACGACTGACATATCAAAGAGCTTAAAGATGTTGTCAGACGCTAAAAATGAATTTCTGGGTTACCTAGAATTCGCCCAGTCAACGTCGGTCAACGGGTTTTGACCGATTATATCTTCAAATCCAGACATCTAATGACTCTGATTTCTTTTGCAGAATAAAGACCACATACCAGGCTACATGTAACAACTTTAAAATAACAAAAATAGTAAACGAACAATGATCTGTGGCCACTGACATTTCTTGTCAGACCACAAAAATTGCTCAAGAATAGATTTTGAAAAACATCATTTTAAGGCACTTTGATGCTATGGATTCATGATAGATCATCATAGATCTTTATAAAACACCCACTAGCAATATTCTAAACACTTAAACACAAAATTATCTAAGCATACAAGATCAAAATGAAACTTAGGGTTTATACATTTTCTTGAAAAATCTTAAATCTTGGCTCTCCAATCTGTTATTGGGTGACCTAGGGACTGGTTATATGACTGATCTACTTGCTATTTTCGGAGCTTTGAGAGAGAATAAGAGTTGGTGATAGAAAAAGACTAAATGGCTAATGTTTATGGACTTTCTCTCTCTAAATCTCTTATATATTGTGCTATGTTGCTAGAATCTGATGTGTTGGACGATTTTGGCTGGATTTCTATGTCATAAGTCAATGTGTTAGGTCGCCTACTAAAGTTTTTAGCCATTTTTACAAGTTACAATTTAAAGAAAGTAAAAAGGGTATTGTTGTCATTTGCTAAATACATTTAATGGCATTCTTGACATTTATTTAAACCCTTAGGGTTTCACCCTTAGGGTTTAACCCTAAGGTTCTAACCCTTAGGTTTTAAATCATTAATTGTTAAAAATTTCTAATTAGGGTTTTAATTAAAAATAAAATTCTAAATTACAATTAGGTTTGAAAAATAGAAATTAAGATAACTAAAATATAATTAGGGTTTTCTAATCATATTAAAGTTTAATAAACACATTAGGCTTGCCAATTAGGATTAGGGTTTCCTAATTTAGGGTTTAGGATTTCTGAATATGAAATTAGGGTTTTTCGACGTACAATTGAGGTTTTCAACTGTACAATTGATTTTTTAAATTTGAGATTAGGGTTTCTGATCCCTTATTAGGGTGTATTAATTACAAACCTTATTCGATCAATCATTGACCAATAAATCTCTTCGGTACAAACACATACTCATTAATATAATTATATTAATTATATTTTCTATCGAATCCCTTTCTAGAAATTAGGGTTAGGGTTTCTAAAGCTGTTAAGCACAACTCTACTCTAAAATTTATTAGTCAATATACAAATTTACTTTCTCGAGACTCGTATCACATATACTAGTCACAAAATTGATAATCAATATTAATATTAAATAAAAAAAAATTATTCGTAAAATTTTGATTATTCGAAATCCCGGGTTATCACATTCACCACTCCTTAAAAAGATTTCGTCCTCGGAATCACCAGTTTCTTATTCTATTCAATCTTTTAAAGTTGTATCATCAATTCATTTTAATCAACACAATATTCATTTGTGTTTTAAATTCTAACTTGTGACTTGAATCTATAAAAGAAAACAATTCACAGTAATTATTTAACTCAATTTACTCGCGTAATTAAATTTTTAAACGAAATCATTACTTGCTGCCACCTCCTGAGTAGCCACTGCATCCTGTGCCGTCATGTTGAATGTACGGGCCATTGGTCTTCCTGGCTGTGCAGGTCCTCGAGTTGCCAAGGTTACGCTACTGGGTCCCTTTTTGACACTTTCCTTCTCAGCATTCCTCTTTGGACCGTTCCCTAGCATATGGTCAGTTGATCCACAGGCATAACAACCTTGTGTCTTCTTTGGACTGGGACAATTGGGCGATATATGTGTCCCTCTTGCCCGCAGTTATAGCAAACTCCCTTCTTCTTCAGGCAAACTCCAGCATGGTTCTTCCCATAATTCGAACACGGCTTCCTTCTTTTCCTATTATCTTCTATTTTATTACCCGACTGGGTATTCTCACTCCATTTCCTCTTATTCGGATTACTACCACCAATGCTTCCACCATCATTGGTCTTCTTCTTCTTCTTCTCCTAATGAAATTGAGACGCAGCTTCGCTCCCTCCTTCAGCAATTAACGCTTTCTCCATCAAAACCACGAACGTATTGATCTGCAATACCGCTACCTTGTTGAATATCCCCGACTTCAGTTTGTTCTCGAATCTTCTCGCCTTTCTCACCTCCGTGTGCACCTGATGAGGTGCAAATCTTGCCAACTCGTTAAATTTGGCTGCGTATTCTATTACCGATATGTTCTATTGCTTCAATTCTAGAAACTTGACTTCCATTCGAGCTTGCATACTCGTTGAAAAGTAATTCTCAAAGAATAGTTCCTTGAATCTTGTCCAAGTCACTATGGTTGTACCAACTCTCGCTTGATTCGTCTCCCACCAGTAATTAGCTTCTCCCTTCATTAAGTATACGCAAAAGCTATCTTTTGCTCTTCTGCCACTTGCGCAATGACTAATGCTTTCTCAATCTCCTTCACCCAAGTTTGGGCTTCAATCGAATCTGTGGTTCCTTTGAATTCAGGAGGTCCTACTGTCGGCTGGCTGATTCCTCGCTCTTCCTCTTGCAGCTGGAGCTCTATTCTCCATAGCTTGGGCTAACATATCCGCAAAGTTTTGCATTGGGTCAACTTGACCTCCTTCATTATTCACCGATTGTTCTTCCCTTTGATTTCGATTCTGTCGTCTAGGCGGCATGATCTGATTTAAATAAAAATCTTATATTAATTCTCTTTCTTTACACAAATTCTTAACACAATAAGAATTCAACACATAATTCTCACATAATCGCATATTTATTCAAATATCACATGGTACATTTAGTACTTCACATATTACTATCCCTTTTTAAATCATATCATGATTATTAACACAACTTTACACAAAAAATTGCAATTCTCCATTCACATATAGTTATTACCAGTTCGTCAAACTTACCACACTTATGAGTTCAGGAACTTGCCACAATTATATGAGTGTATGAACTTATCCTAGTCAGACCTTTGGCGTCCATTTGCTGAGGGGTTCAAAATATTTCATATATTAATGAGTCATTAACTTACCATATGTATGAGTTTTAAGAACACACAAATTAAACTTAATCTTATATTCATATAGAAAATAAAGATTTCATTCATAAAACATATATATTTACATATGCTTAAACATCATTCTCGATATTACAACACTTAATATCATAAACTTCTACCAAAAGATACTATCACATATATCTAAGTTCTCTACCGACCACTCCCTTCACCAGTCTTCTTCTTGTTGGGACACTTTTTGAATCCATGACCCGTTCTTCCACATGAGAAACACTTCCTCAAATTTGTCTTAGGACAATGCAGAGAAATATGTCCTTCCTGCTTACAATTGAAGCACACATTCTTCCACATCATGCATTCTCCCGCGTGAGTCTTCCCACACTTGCTACAGGCTTGTTTCTTCTTCGGGCTTGACTTTTCTGAATTAGGAATGTCGTTGTCCCTCTTTATCTTTTTCTTGTCTTTCTGCAACTTGATTGTCCCTTCAGATGATCCACCACCTTCAGTCTTCATCCTTTCCACCTGTGCCTTGAGCTCGTTCCGTTCTTCAGTCATTTCGCGTAACGCTCGCTCCGTCTTCCACAACTCCTCCAAGAGAAATACCTTACTCCAGAGTTCTTGAACTTCTGCCGATAGTGGATATTGTTCACTAACTTTAGTCTTATTCTTTAACTCCACCTTAGCTGGCTCAAACTCTGCCTCCTCATCTCCACTCAGATACATCTCGGGATAATCGTCATGATCGCTCCCCAGATTGACCATGGGTTCATCTTCTCCCACCTTCTCAACTGATTCGCTTTGCGCTGGCACCTCAGCTACTAGCATTGGTGCAACAGCCGCTAGCATCTCTGCACTCGTTTCATCTTCTCCAGACATCCTACTATCAGTTTAAATAACTTGATTAGTACTTCATTAGTACCAACTTCTCACACCATGTGTCCACTTATATCATTATTGATTCACTTCGGCAATCCCTCACTTAGAACTCTAAATGAGTTTTCTCTATCTCGCGTATGGTTATAATCCTAGGGTTTTTCCCCCACCCCACTTAAAGTTTATAACCTATAGACTGTGACACCTTGGTCACTACAGCTTTGATACCAACTTGTTGCGCCCCAAAATCCGGGTTACCTGACCCCCGAGTTTGGTGTTCACGATCCACAATATAATAACATCTAACTACCCATTTAAATATAAATAGGAATACATAACTGATTAACATATGTTGTTAATACATAATTCCCAAGTCCACTAACCTTAACATTACAGAAATACCCCTTAGATATACAAAAAGAGTTTACAATACAATACAACATAATAATAATATTATTCATTATACTACTCTAGCATCTTGCCTTTGCCTTTGTTCTTCTTCGATCCGCTGGCCTCTTTGATTCTAACTGAAATGTTTTATATATATAGCAAGGGTGAGCAACAAGTTTACCCCACAAGTTAAGACATACAATAAATGTATACGAATCAATAAGAACAGACTATTTATTTTGATAGAATGAAACCAAAGTTCTGGGAACTTTGAAATAGCTGAACAAATCGTTAATCAATAACAAGTCTTCTCGTATTCTAGGCAACACAATAATTTGATAATAAAAGACTACAACACTTTCAAAGTTTCTACGATATTCTAATGAATAAACAAGAATAAATTCTACGCAATAACAAAGTGGAAATGTTTTTCAAATTTATGCTGAGCGATCCATTGGATCTAGAACTTCTACTTTCTCGGGTATCTAACAAAGATTTACTTTGATATATACGCAGGAGTATCAGATAACAAGAAAGATTAAATCATACCCCTCTGCAAGTATTTAGAGCCAGCTAACTCCTTGTACCCTATATTATGCATAATACTTAGGTCGCGCGCAATGGTCGAATATACGACTTAAAAATTTTCCCTTTATATAAAAGATTGTTCTTCTCAGTCTCAGAATCAAGATTTGATTTAACAACGAAATTTAATGATTTTAATTTCTATTTACTTATCGATCTAGCCGAAATAATTGGCATCGATCTATCAATAACAATTGAACTCTCTTCTCGAATCTATCAAATTTTAACAAATGTTTGTCTAGCCAGAATAATTAGCTAAGACATTTCTCAACATAATTAAACAATAAACATGAATTATGTGTACTGTCGATATTAGCTTCTACGAATTTAAATATCCAACAATAGTTATTCTACGAATATATTTTCAGAATCAGTAATTCAATTTGAATTATTAAATATGCACTAACTGCAAATAATCAATAATAAATTCCCTGGACATGGTATAATTATCAATAATTAACCATTATAATAATTGAATGAATATAACTCAAGGTTGAGTTAGGAAACTTGCCTTCCACGTTGATTACAGCTACACAATAATTATATTTTGTCGTATTTTACATGACTATTGTTTAATTAAGTTGTATTTGAATTTTGTACCATGTATTTGGCGACTCAAGATGGGTGATGTATACTTATTTTGGGGACGTCACAGTTGGTATCAAAGCTTAGGGATGTGATCCCTGGCTGAGATGTGAGACAAGAACTAGGAGGGGAAAGACGACGAATTCTTTCCCTAGTATGACCTACCTAAGTTTAATTCTTATTAAATTGGTCGGTCAGAGTATAAGGATTATATGTGATATGTCAATTAACCCTTGTTTTGTAGCAGTATTTGAAAATGGCATCTGAAAATGTTGAGATAAGCAATGAAGCACATGAGACCGTTGAGTCACCAACGATCAATACCCAGGATAATGTGCAATAGGAGACAATAATCCTTAGGTAAACAACAACACCGATCAGATGATGAACGATGGGATGTTAAGAGGCTTTATACAATTCATGCAACATCAGGCGAGAGAGACTCATGTTCAAAATGTAGGTTGAAACACTGGCAACTCTCGGATGGTCAACGCTAAGCAGTTCAAGGAGCTGGGACTGCCGGAGTTTTTGGGAAAGCCAGAACCACTTAAGGCGGTGACGTGGTTAAAGCAGATCACCAAGATATTTGATATCTTGGGATGCTCTAAGGAGCAAAAGGTTCCTTTTGCCACCTTTATGTTGCGTGAAGAGGCAGATTACTGGTGAAAATCTGTAAAACGTACCCAGCCTGACGCACTCAAGATGTCTTGGGAGAAGTTCCAAGAGCTGTTCAACGACAAGTACTTTCTCGAAAGTATTCATCACATGAAGGAGGTGGAGTTTATCAAGTTGGAGCAAAACAATATGACCGTGTCGCGGTACGAGGCTAAGTTTGCCGAGTTATCCCGATTTGGATCCCATTTGGTCGATAATCAGGAGTGAATGACGCGAATATTTCTAAGAGGTTTGAAACCCAAAATACGTCAATACCTCATTTCTCACAAACTTTGTTTATATTTAGATGTTGTGAATAGGGCTCAGTTATTGGAGCGCGATAATGAGTCAGCACAACCAAAAGGCAACAACCAACAACACGATAATAATCGTACCGATGGCAACGGCCATCGAAACAATGATAACCATCGCGGGGGAAATTATCATTCCAAGAATGGTAACCACTTTGGTGGTAATCATGGGAAAGATAATAGATGTGGAAATTTCAAGAAGAGGAGATTCAATAATGATGGAAAGACGTCAGCACCAGTACCTGTTGTTAAGGAAGGAGAATGACCACCGGTCGTATGCTTCAAATGCGAAAGGGAGGGACATATCAGTCCAAATTACGTGATGCAATCTGAATCATGTTACAATTGTGGAAAAGAGGGTCACCTATCCCGATTTTGTCGTGCACCAAAGTCAAGTCCAGCTGGGATGGTGGCACCAAAGGCGGATACGGACAAAACAAAGTCGGTGGTTTCAGGGAGAGCGTTTTTCATGACTTCTCAAAAAGCGAGTAACCCGAACGAAGTTAGCACGTGTTAGTTAATTATAAATTCTTGCAAAGTCTATACCTTATTAGATACCGGTTATACCCATTATTTTATCTCTCTTGCTTGCGCTCAACATTTAAATTTGACTTCGAAGAAATTTGACTTTGACTTATCGGTTGAAACTCCGTTAGGAGAAACCTTCATTACATGTGTTATCTAAGTCTTGGATGAGAGTCACAGTTTTTGAATGATATTTCTATTGTTAATAAATTTCCTGGCGTATTCTTGAAGACTTCCTAGCCTACCCCTATAGCGTGAAATCGAATTTTGTATTAACCCTAGTACAAAACTCATTTCTTAAACCCTCAAATATTTCTTTACCTAAAACGAACGTATTATGCTCCAAAGATGTTGGCTAGAGCTATTGATGATTACGATTATACCATTCAATATCATCGTGGAAGAGCGAATGTGGTAGCTGACGCGTTGAGTAGAAGATCGTATGCGTTTACGAGTGCGATGTTGTTAACACAAAAACCTATTTCGTATAACTTACAAATGATGAAGATAGAGTTAAAGACTCTAAGGACCCACATGGTGATATCAAATATACGAGTAGAATCGACTTTGATAGATAAAGTTAAAGTTGTGCAAGCTACATACTTAGAGCTGATGAATGTGAAGAAGAAGGTTCAAGAGGGTGTTATTCTAGAAGCAAGAATCTATGAAGAGAGGAAATCTCAACCCTCGATTTTATTGGCCCATTTGAAATCCTTGATCGAGTAGGAACTGTGGCCTATAGACTCGTTTTACCGCCAAGTATGTCGTGTATTCATAACATTTTTTTTAGGTATCGATGTTACGTAAATATGTGGATAACCCGAACCACGTTATTAAATTAGAACTAGACGAGATAGCAGAAGATTTAACGTATGAGGAGCTACGTGTTAAAATCTTTGATAAGAAGGATCGTATTCAACAGTCAAAGGTTATACCTCAAGAGTTAGAATATGAAATGAAGTCAAGGTATCCTCATCACTTCGGCATACCAGGTACGTACGTAAATTTCGAAGGTGAAATTTCATAAGGAGGGGAGATTGTGAGACCCCAAATTTTATGAATAAAGATTTAAAATTTTCAAATTTTTTTTAAAAATCATGGTGTGGATTTGATATAATGTTATAGTTGTGGGTAATATTTATAAATATTTCAAAGTAAGCAAGTTGTTATAAAATATTCATTTGGTCGGGGAATATTCTTTTTGTCGGGAATATCTGTATGATGGCACAATCATTGGTGGACCCCACAATGGAAGTATTGTCATAGTTAGAAAACGACAGACTTATCTTTTTATAAAATAACGGCAAAAGTGTTACCGTTAAAACTATTGAACTACTTGGTAGTAAAAGTACAGTAATACGCGTGGTGGCATAGTAGCACACGGTATTAATTATTGATGCTTACGTGAGAAGTCACTTAGTTATACTCAATTATTGCTACAATAATTGCTGCATCATATCTCTTATATTATTGATTCAATTATTGTTATAGTATCATCTGCATTATATGTTATTAAATCAATAATTGAGACGATAAAGTTATTTATATTATTAAATTACAATATTTACAATGTCTAGAAGTTCTGTCAAGGAGAGGTTTGGTCATCTAATAGCGCGCCAATAAGGAGAAATCCTTATCGGAAAGCCCCCTCTTTCCTGGGAACGACCTGGTTGTTAAATAATGTGAGTTATAATATTAATGATGAATAAGTTGTGTTGATTAAAGATGAAATTGATAGTTCCATTGTGTTGGGATTATTAGTGTTAATGAAAATCGATATTTATTTCGATAATAATTGATGTCTGGAGGTTATATTGACCAATCGGGTAATTAATCGGATAAATGAGCAATTAATTGTTATTATTTCATATGCTTATAACTATTTGTTCACATGTGTGTACTATTGATTCACATTCATGTACTATTAGGGGAGGTGGTGCAAGATTGATAATACTTGCATGACTAAATTAAAAATAGATGTATAGTTGAAGGTACTATACTGTAATTTGTTTTTTCACATGATTATACTATTGAGTCACATGAATGAACTATTAATTCACATTATTTACTATTAGGGGAAGTAGTGCAAGTTTGATAATACTTGCAGGACTAAATTAAAAATGAAGAAAAAGAGGAAGGTATTATACTATAATATTTCGAGCCCCAAAATGAGCAATTATCGAAACTATATTTTCCTATAAATAGAAGCTCATTGTTCCTTCATTTCTCACCAACTCACAAAAGCTTTAGAGCGATTATTATTGAGAGAAATTATAGAGAGAAAGAAGAAGAGAAGTCTGCTACCTCACTATTCCAGTATCCAATTTTTCTAAGGTAAGGGGTATTATTCTTTCATATTCATGAAGAGAGTTATTTTCTTTCAATACTCGTAAGGGTTTTTATTCCATTCTTTATTATTATGTTGGAATAACCTGTCTATGCGAAGTACCGCATACATGATGAAATTCTTCTGTTATTCTATTCTTTATTATTCTGTTGGAATAACCTGTCTGTGCAATTTATCGCATACATGGTGAATTCTATTGTTTTTCCATTCTTTGTTATTCTATTGGAACATCCTATCTGTGCGAATTACACATGACCTAGTTCCGTTCTTTATTATTCTATTGGAACATCCTGTCTATGTGGATTACACATGACCTGGTTCCATTCTTTATTTTTCTGTTGGAACATCCTGTCTGTGCGGATTAAGCATGACCTGGTTCCATTCTTTATTATTCTATTGGAATAACCTATCTGTGTGGATTACGCACTCCTGGTGAATTCTTCTGTTATTCCATTCTTTATTATTCTGTTGGAATAATCTGTCTACGTGGAGTACCGTATAGCAGCAAAAATCCATTTCGCGATTTTATATATTCTATTATAATCAGTTGATTAAAGTTTTGGCTTCTATACTCAATGAAATTAGTGGAATATCCTTGATATTTGTGCTTCATCCAGTATCGTTTCATGGAAATATTCTCTTGAGCATTCTTGAATTTTACTCCACAAAGCAGTATCATGTTCATAATTTGGACGTTATTGATTTCTGGATAAATTAAATCATAAATCTTTACAAATTTATCCTTGAACTTGTTTTAATGAATTCTTATATCATTGTCATCATCCTCATGTTTATAATATGTTGAAAGTCATCTGTGGCCTGTAGTGCATAGATGGAATTGGTATGATTATGACCAGGGATTATTTGATATAATCATGACTGTAATGTTACAAATGATGTGGTAAAAGTCCTCATTGGCCATAGTGCATTGATGGACAGTTGTTGGCATGATCATGACCATTGATGAATACACGAATATCCTTGACCCGTAGTGCATGTATAATTTGTGGTCGTGATACTAATGAATATCCTTGGCCGTAGTGCAAGGATGATGTGGTTTATTTATTAAGCTGAGTCTCAGCAATAAAAGTGATGAAAAACCTTTGAAATCACAGAAGATAGTAAATCTTATTCTCTACTTGACTCTTCTAATGGATTGATTGTTCCACTGTAGTTAAACTTGATGTTTATTATATTTTATCAGTTTAACACTGTTGAAGGCTAATGATAATTTATTCTGCGTTATCTTAGTCATAATATTTCTTACTGGGCTAGTTGAGCTCACCCTTTCTTTCTCTATTCTCTTCAGGAAATGAGAACGTAGCCAGGACTAGTCGGGGAATGGAGTGACGGTCCAGATGATAGCATTAGTAGTCCTCACTATTCTGTTAAATAGTGTGACAATAAATGTAATGAGGACTCCATTGAGTGTGGATATTGTCTAGATGACAATATTCTTATTAAAACTCTTAGATTATGTTTTGTCGTATTTTACACGACTGTTGTTTAATTAAGTTGTATTTTAATTTTGTACCATGTATTTTGTGACTCAAGATGGGTGATGTATACTTTTTTTGGGGGCGTCACAGTTGTCATTACACAAAATTATTTGATTCATTAATACATAACTAACAATATCAGCCTCAATTTCAAATTATGTATGTGACGCCCCCCAAAATAGGTATACATCACCCATCCCGAGTCACCAAATACATGATGCAAAATTCAAATACAACTGTCGTGTAACATACGACAAAACATAAACTGAGAGTTTTAATACGAATATTGTCTTCTAGACAGTATTCAACTCAAATGGAGTACTCAATATATTTATTATCACACTATTTAATAGAATAGTGAGGACTACTAATGCTATCATCTGGACCGTCACTCCGTTCCCCGACTAGTCTCAGCTACGTTCTCATTCTCTGAAGAGAACAATGAAAGCAAAAGGGTGAGCTTAACTAGCCCAGTAAGAAATATTATGAATAAGATAATGCAGAATAATTTATCGTTAGCCTTCAACAATGTTATACTGATAAAATATAACAAACATCAAGTTTAACTGCAGCGGAACAAGCAATACATTAGAAGAGTTAAGTAGAGCATAAAATCTACTATCTTCTATGATTTAAAAGGGTTTTCATCACTTTTATCGCTGAGACTCAACTTAATAAATAATCCACATCATCGAATCACCCCTGCACTACGGCCAAGGATATTCCTTAGTATAACGACCACAAATTATCCATGCACTACAGGCCAAGGATATTCGGGTATTCATCAATGGTCATGATCATGCCAACAACTGTCCATCAATGCACTACGGCCAATGAGGACTTTTACCACATCATTTGTAACATTACGGTCATGATTATACCAAATAATCCCTGGTCATAATTATACCAAGTCCATCTATGCACTACAGGCCACATATAACTTTTAACATAATATAAACATGAGGATGATGACAATGATATAAGAATTCAATAAAACAAGTTCAAGGATAAATTTTTAAAGATTAATAATTTAATTTATCCAGAATTCAATATTGTCCAAATTGTCAACATGATACTGCTTTATGGAGTAAAATTCAAGAATGATAATGTATCAAAAATTATTTGGACCGAAAAGAAATCAATTTTTGTTATGAATAGTACTCCGGTCGAATAGTACTTTGTGAATAGTTTTCGTGAATAGTACTTTTGTGAATAGTACTGTATAAATGAATAGTTCTCATGGACAGTACTTCGACATCAAAAACTTAAAATTTAACAAGAATGTGCAAAAAATATCATTGTGAAGCGATAGTAGATGAAACACAAATTTCAAGGATATTCTACTAATTTCACGGAATATAGAATCAGTACTTTAATCGAATGATGGTATAATCAGGAATACGAGACGAAATAATATTACTCATATACTACAGAGTATGGAAGAAAATATTATTCCTATGAATACAGAACAAAACAATATCTCTTACCTTAGAAGAAGACTGGATACTGGAATAGCGAGGTAGCAGATTTCTCTTCTACTTTCTCTCTAAAGCTTTTCTCTCTATAAATGTTCTTGTGAGTCTTAGTGAATTGGTGAGAATGAAAGAAGAATGAGCTTCTCTTTATATGAAAATATAGTTTCGATAATTGCACGTTTTGGGGCTCGAAATATTACAGTATAATACCTTCATCTTTTTCTTCATTTTTAATTTAGTCCTGCAAGTATTATCAAACTTGCACCACCTCCCCTAATAGTACATCTTGTGAATCAATAGTACAATCATGTGAATCAAAATAATTACAGTATAGTACCTTCATCTATACCTCTATTTTTAATTTAGTCATGTAAGTATTATCAATCTTGCATCACCTCCTCTAATTGTACATGAATGTGAATCAATAGTACACACATGTGAACACATAGTTATAAGCATGTGAAATAATAGCAATTAATTGCTCATTTATCCGATTAATTATCTGATTGGTCAATATAACCTCCAGACATCAATTATTATTGAAATAAATGTCGATTTCCACTAACACTAATAACAAAAAATGCAACTTTTCGACTATGTAACGAATTTTAGAAATTTAAAACAGTATAATATGTGTATAGTACAAATATTATACAGTAGGAATACGGAAAGTCAAAGTCAACAAAAGTGGTTAACTAAGTGGTTAGAATAACCAAACTAGATGAATAAGACCAAGTTAGGCTAACCAAGCACTAACTTGATCTAAGTGCTAGGAAAAGAACCAATGGGAGATGGAAGCTTGCCTTGGAAGCTACCATCCCATCACCCACCACTTAACGTTGGTTAAGCCATGGATAGGTTAGGACAAATGACCAAAATACCCTAACTCTTGCCTCACCTATAAATAGAAGATATTTCTCTTTATTTTCCTCACCAAATCACAAATTAACAAGAGAAAACTCTACAAAACTTGAGAGAGCAAGTGAGAGCTAAGAAATTATACGTTAGAGGACGATGAAGCACAAGATTAGTTCATCCGTTAGCAAGAACACGAGAAAAATCTTCAAAGGTAAAATCTTTAAAACCAACTCTTTTATAGCTTTTCATATAGTTATGAAGTGCTTTATTGATGGTTGTATAATTCATGTGAGTCATGAGTAATCTGGAGAAATAAGGAAGAATTAGTGGACTAAAATCATTGTTAACATGTATGAAAAATGAAATCATAATAGAAATAACAAATAAATGAAGAAAGCATGAAAATCAAGTAATTGTTGTTGAAGACAAGTTTAAAACCATTGTTCGTAAGTTAGTTTTTAATATTCGAGAAGAAGGAAATAGACATGTATGAGTTATTGAAATGTTCCAATTGGAATAGAGTAAAAATATGTTATAATGAAGTTATAACGAAAATTTTAGTAAAAGACGTTAAACGTCAAAATCCTAGTTCGGTATGATTTTTGAAAGAATTTATAATGCTAGTTAATGATTCCGAATAAAGAAAATTTCATGGGAAACAAATAGATTAAAGTATAATTGAGCCGTAAGCTCAAGAACGAGCTCATTCTGACTTTAGATGAATGAGTTCCGGTAATTTGAAAATTCGACGTTAAGAATGTAATTTAATGAAAAATGAGTTCCCAATGGAATTTTCCAGCAAATTGAAAGGCTTTTTAGAGAATTCAGAAAATTATTCCATCCGCGGGGGGGGGGGGGGGTGTTTCTAGTGTATAGTAAGAGCAAAGAATTGGCATAAAAACGAACTCATTCCGAGAAGGGATGATCAAATTATAATGTCACAAAGTTTTATACAAAAATCATAAAAAAAATCTAAATAGTATAAATGGCACCGCAGTGTTGTTACAATTATAAAAGTTGTGTTGCAATAACGATTCTGAGTCGAGCTACTATCACCAGGCGCCGCAACGCCGAAATTAAACTTGAAAGTGGGTGTCGCAATGCCGGTTTTGTACAAAGCCCAATAAAGAGTTATTTTGAACTCAGATATTAAGGAATTGTGTAGAATAATTATGAACATAAATGTTCAACTAATATATCAACATAAAAAGTGATTAAAAACCTTATTTAATGGTTGAATGTTAATAATTCACGGTATTCGGTTCACTCGGGGAGTACGAAGATGTAACAGGATCTCCGACAACATTTCTGGTGGCCGAATATAAAGAGAGACGTTATCGATTGTGTGGCCAAGTGTTTGATATGTCAGAAAGCTAAAGTAGAACATCAGAGACCAAATGGGTTGTTACAACCATTAGACATATGAGAATGGATGTGGGAACATATCACGATGGATTTTATGGTAGGCCTTCCAACGACTCTGAAAGGTTTTGACACAGTTTGGGTTATTGTAGATCGACTGACGAAATCATCGCATTTATTAACGATCAAGATCATATTTAACTTGGATCAGTTGGCGAAATTGTATGTGAAGGAAATTGTTTCAAGCTACGGTGTTCCAGTGTCTATAGTCTCAGATCGAGATCCACGTTTCACATCGAACTTCTTGAAGCGACTACAGGAATGCATGGGAACGCAATTGAGAATGAGTACAACATACCAACATCAAACAGATGGCCAGAGCAAGAGGAAAATACAGACATTAGAGGATATGTTAAGAGCTTATATAATGGACTTCAAAAGAAATTGGGATGATCATCTACCGTTGGTGGAAATCGCTTACAACAATAGTTACCACGCAAGTATTGGCATGCCGCCTTACGAAGTGTTGTACGACAAAAAGTGCAGAACTCTATTATGTTAGGATGAAGTTAGTGAACGTTAACTACTAGGACCAAAATTAGTGCAACAAACCGCCGAGATTGTCAGGGTGATCAGGACAAGATTGATAACTGCTTATGACAGGCAAAAGAAATATGTTGATCAACACCAACAGAATCGAGATTTTAAATATGGTAGCTACGTTTTCTTGAAAGTGTCTCCCTAGAAAGGAAAGATCCGATTTGGTAAGAAGGGAAAATTGAGCCCAAAGTTCATTGGACCCTTTGAAGTATTGAGGAGAATTGGAGAAGTCGCATATGAGGTAGCCTTACCTTCGGCCTTAGAACATGTCCATAATGTCTTCCATGTTTCTATGTTACGACCGTATAAGCCCGATTACAAGCACGATACATAATATGAACCCCTGCAATTTGAGAAAGATTTATCTTATGAAAAAGTTCATGTTCAGATAGTAGATAAGAAAGAACAAATACTCAGAAAAAAAGTAATACCTTCTGTTAAGGTAATCTGGAGGAACCACAACACTGAAGAAGCTATGTGGGAACTGTGGCGCCCCCAAATTCAGGTACTTGAAACCTGAACTCGGTACTTCACGATACTCTTTCTATGAGCAGAATAATATTAATAATAATAACAATAATATAAATATCAAACTAAATTTACATATATCAAAGTCTAAATCCCAGGTACGTGACCTTTAAACATTCATTACATCATAGATAATAAATATCATTGTCTTAATAAACTTTAACTATTACATAGAATATTATAAAACTCATTCGAATAGCTTTCATTTCCCCTTGTTCTTACCTGAACCTTCTAGTTGATCATACTTAGCTGAAAACATTTAAATTTAAAGCAATAATGAGCATTTGATTGCCTAGCAAGTAATAACAACAATATATAGTAGCTGAAAGAATTAAATATTTTCTTTAAATGGCACTTCTACAACGAATCAACAGTTGTGAAGTAAGCTGAACCAATAATAACAACATATCACTTTTATATGAAATTTTTGAAACTACGTATTGACTATAACTGGAGATTAGTCAACAGACTATGAACATTATTTTCTATTTTCGAAAAGGTTAAACATAAATTCATCTGTAAACCGTCATAACTTACGGGCACGTGGGGGTGATCAGCATGTTATGCCCTGTATTGATCAATACTACATGCAAGAACGATATTATCGTTCACTCTATCCACTTTAGGTGCACAAAAGTTTTCCCAGGTTCGGGATGTTCATACTCAGTCGGGAATCCGAACCAAAACAATCTGGTTGGATACAATAAAGGTCTATCTTGCTCAACAATATTTTTAAGTTTATGTCTATCCAAATCAAATAGCTTAGATGGCTTTTAAGTCAACGTATACATACTCAAAATTAATAACTATATATCAACATGTGATTAAATACAATTGTTATCCAAGTGGGGACACTTGTCTAACCCTTTATAGGAATTAACGAACATAATAAATATCTAAATTATACAATAATACAATGATCGGATAATGTAAAAACTTGTATGAATACAAAGATTGGATACATAATCAATAATAATAGAGTTACTAATCTGGCACAATAATATGATTTTGAAACTTTCTTACTCATGTCCATTGCATAAAGAAAATGCAAAGTTAGGATACTTGCACAATGCAAAGGATAGTTCAGATATTTGCCCGAGCTGCTGCTTACAATAACGCAACTTAGATTAATCTTTTATATCGAAACCTATCATTAATAAGATCATTCGTTCGATTAGAATAATGTATCATAACACATAGTACTGCTATTTGCAGTTAGCACATAACCTAATCACATTGTCACATATTTTAACAGTCATTGATTTACTAATAAACACGTATCTAGTCCAATTATCTAAGTCCAGATCAATTTCTGAAATATTTTGGTGTACCGACGGCTTTACCGGGTAATTACCGAGTCTAAAACTCCATTTAGTAATTCAATAACTGTAAATATCAGTCATATTATTTTTAATTGACTTAAATGATTTTAAAAACAATTAGAATCATTTTTAAATAATTACCATTAATATTTAAATATTAATGTACTATTTATCAAAATATTAAAAGTCATTTATTATAACTTTAAAATATTTTTAATTCATTTATATACTTTTTAAATGATTTTTAAATCAATAAAACCATTTTTAATTTATTTATTCAATATAATTATTAAATAAATTAAATATCATTAATATAAAATTATTAATTAAATTTACCTTTAAATATCAAAAGTTATATTTTTATAACTTAAAATATTTTTAAACTATTTATTTTCATTTAAAATGATTTTTATAATATTAAAATCATTTTTAATTAATTAATTTAATATAATTATTAAATAAATCTAAAGTCATTAATATTAAATTATTAATGAAGTTTATCTTAAATATTAAACGTTTATATTTTATAACTTAAAATATTATTAAATAACTTTTTATTATTTAAAATGATTTTTAATATAATAAAAATGATTTTTAATCAATTTATTTAATACATTTATTAATTAAATTAAATATTAATAATATCTAAATAAATATTAATATTTATGAAAAATATGTCAAATTATTAAAAGTTAATTTTTATAACTTAAAATAATTTTTAAAACTATTTTTGGAATTTTTAATAATAAATTTCTATTTTTAAATGATTTATGAAAATTAAATTAAATAAAATTATTAAATCTGTCGCTAAAGCCTTTGGCGACAGAAACCGTCGCCTAAATTGTTCTTGAGCACCAAGAAAACTGACAGTCAGTGTTTAAGGGTCTCCCTTTGACCAAACATTAATCACAGATTTAAAGTGCTTCTGGGCAGGTTATGGTATTGATCTTGTAGTGTTGATGTAACACTACAATTATCAATAACAAACAGGGTCTAATTGCATCACACAAATAAGATGTAAGCCTGCAAACTAGCTGTCAGACATGTTCTTCAAGTTTTGGCCTGTCCAGAAACATGAAGTCATGGCCGGTCAACGCTTTTGATGGCCTTCTAGCATGTAATCTGTGACGCCCCCAAAATAGGTATACATCACCCATCTTGAGTCGCCAAATACATGGTACAAAATTCAAATACAACTTAATTATACAACAGTCGTGTAAAATACGACAAAACATAATCTAAGAGTTTTAATAAGAATATTGTCATCTAGACAATATCCACACTCAATGGAGTCCTCATTACATTTATTGTCACACTATTTTACAGAATAGTGAGGACTACTAAAACAACCATCTCGACCGTCAATCCGTTCCCCGACTCGTCCCATCTATATTCTCATTTCCTGAAGAGAACAGTGAAAGAAAGGGTGAGCTCAACTAGCCCAGTAAGAAATATTATGACTTAGATAATGCAGAATAATTTATCGTTAGCCTTCAACTGTGTTAAACTGATAACATATAACAACCATCAAGTTTAACTGCAGCGGAACAAGCAATCCATTAGAAGAGTCAAATAGAGAATAAAATCTACTATCTTCTATGATTTAAAAGGTTTTTCATCACTTTTATCACTGAGACTCAGCTTAATAAATAAACCACATCATCCCTGCACTACGACCAAGGATATTCATTAGTATCACGACCACAAATTATCCATGCACTACGGCCAAGGATATTCATGTATTCATCAATGGTCATGATCATGCCAACAACTGTCCATCAATGCACTACGACCAATGAGGACTTTTACAACATCATTTGTAACATTACGGTCATGATTATACCGAATAATTCCTGGTCATAATCATACCAAGTCCATCTATGCACTACAGGCCACAAATGACTTTAAACATATTATAAGCATGAGGATGATGACAATGATATAAGAATTCAATAAAACAAGTCCAAGGATAAATTTTTAAAGATTTATAATTTAATTTATCCTGAAATCAATAACGTCCAAATTGTCAACATGATACTGTTTTGTGGAGTAAAATTCAAGAATGCTCAGAAGAATATTTCCATGAAAAGATACTGGATGAAGCGCAAATATCCAGGATTTTCTACTAATTTCATGGAGTATAGAAGCCAAAACTTTTACCAACTGAGTATAATAGAATATATGAAACTGAAAATGGATTTTTGCCTGCCATGCAGTAATCCACGTAGACAGATCATTTCTACAATTTAATAAGGAATGAATACGAAGGATCATTCACCATGCATGTGGTAGTCCACATATACAGGTTATTCCAACAGAATAATAAAGAATGAAATAATAGAAGAATTCACCATGTATGCGATAGACCGCACATACAGGTTATTCCAAAAGAATAATAAAGAATGGAATAATAACCCTTACGAGTATTGAAAGAAAATAACTCTCTTCATGAATACGAAAGAAATAATACCCCTTACCATAAAAGAAACTGGATACTGGAATAATGAGGTAGCAGATTTCTCTTCTACTTTCTCTCTATAATTTCTCTCTATAGTAATTGCACTTGTGAGATTTAGTGAATTGGTGAGAATGAAAGAAGAATGAGCTTCTATTTATAGGAAAATATAGTTTCAATAATTGCACGTTTTGGGGCTCGAAAAGTTACAGTATAATATCTTCATCTTTTTATTCATTTTTAATTTAGTCCTGCAAGTATTATCAAACTTGCACCACCTTCCCTAATAGTAAATAATGTGAATTAATAGTTCACACATTTGAACAAATAGTTATAAGCATGTGAAATAATAACAATTAATTGCTCATTTATCTGATTAATTATCCGATTGGTCAATATAACCTCTAGACATCAATTATTATCGAAATAAATGTTGATTTCCACTAACACTAATAATTCCTACACAATAGAACTATCAATTTCATCTTTAATCAACATAAACTTATTCATCATTAATATCATAACTCACAATATTTAACAACCAGGTCGTTCCCAGGAAAGAGGGGGCTTTCCGATAAGGATTTCTCTTTATTGGCGCACAATTAGGTGACCAAACCTCTCATTGACAGAACTTCTAGACATTGTCAATATTGCAAATAATAATATGAATAATTTTGTTGTCTCAATTATTGATTTAATAATAATAAATATTATGCAGATGATACTGTAACAATAATTGAATCAATAATATGAGAGATAAGATGTAGCAATTACTGTAGCAATAATTGAGTATAACTGAGTGACTTCCTACGTAAGCATCAATAATCAATACCGTGTGCTACTATGCAACCACGCGTATTACTGTACTTTTACTACCGGGTAGTTCAACAGTTTAACGGTAAAACTTTTGCCGTTATTTTTATAAAAAGATATTTTTATCATTTTTAACTACGACAATACTTTCGTTGTGGGGCCCACCAATGACTATGTCGTAGTACGAATATTCCCTGTTAAAACGAATATTCCCCGACCAATCGAATATTGTATAACCACTTACTTTCTTTGCAAAATTTGTAAATATTACCCACAACTATAACATTATATCATATCCACACCATAATATTCAAAAATATATTTCGAGAAAATTTAATCTTTATTTATAAAATTTGGGGTCTTACAACCTCCCATTCTTATGAAATTTTATCCTCGAAATTAGACTGCGTACCTGGTATGTCGAAGAGGTGAGGATACCTTGATTTCATTTTAGAATTCTAACTCCCAGGTTATTTCCTCAACATAGTGGTTTCTCCACAAAACTTTGACTTGAGGTATAACTTTAGAGCGTAGAATATGATCCATCTTATCCAAGATGGATCATCATGGTACAAAATTCATGGTACAAAATTCAAATACAACTTAATTATACAACAGTCGTGTAAAATACAACAAATTATAATCTAAGATTTTTAATAAGAATATTGTTATCTAGACAATATCCACACTCAATGAAGTCCT
The DNA here is from genome assembly GCA_020205505.1 of Panax japonicus. Taxonomy (NCBI): domain Eukaryota; kingdom Viridiplantae; phylum Streptophyta; class Magnoliopsida; order Apiales; family Araliaceae; genus Panax; species Panax japonicus. Next base: position 48,454,318 of record CM035097.1, on the reverse strand, counting down.
CATTACATTTATTATCACGCTATTTTATAGAATAGTGAGGACTACTAAAACAACCATATGGATCGTCAATCCATTCCCCGACTCGTCCCAGCTATATTCTCATTTCCTGAATAGAACAGTTAAAGAAAGGGTGAGCTCAACTAGCCCAGTAAGAAATATTATGACTAAGATAATATAGAATAATTTATCGTTAGCCTTCAACAGTGTTAAACTGATAAAAATATAACAAACATCAAGTTTAACTGCAGCGGAACAAGAAATCCATTAGAAGAGTCAAGTAGAGAATAAAATCTATTATCTTCTATGATTTAAAAGGTTTTTTTATCACTTTTATTGCTGAGACTCAGCTTAATAAATAAACCACATCATCCCTGCACTACGACCAAGGATATTCATTAATATTACGACCACAAATTATCCATGTACTACGTGTGACAACCCGAGAATTTGGAGAATTTATTAAAATCTTAAATGATTGATTTAAGGTCAAATAATAGACCTAGACAGGAAATAAGTGTATGAAATTGGCAGTTATGTAATGAAATTTTAAGAATTTCAAAAGTTTTTGATAAGACTTGAATTATGTGATAGACTGTAAGTGATAGTCTAGTAATGAGGAATAAGATTATGGTAGATTTAAAATTCTTTTGAAGAATTATCAGGGTTAAGTATCGAAGTGAATACTAATCGGTATATTTGGTTACATATGTGAACCGTAATGATTTAAGATCAAGGATAGATCAGATAAGTTATAACTTTAGCAAACCCTAAAGTTATGTTAATCATATGTTTATTAAGTTAGAAAAATCTAACGTTCTGTTAGAAATCCCTAACGTCTGATAAGAAATCATAGAAATCGGTTCTGAAACCCTAGTTTCTGTTCCGAGAATCCGAAACCCTAAATTCATGATATGAATATGGTGATTAAATTAGAAAACTCTAACGATATGTTCAGAAACTCTAATTTCAGTTTCGAGAATTTAAACCCTAATTTGGGAATCCTAAATGCAAAGTATTAAACCCTAAGGGTTAAAAAGTTGTGTGTAAGGAATATGAACATTATGTGATGGTTTGTCTTTGTTTATTATATAAACAAACAAAAGAAACTAGTGTAACCCTAATTATATATATTAGGAATGAAGGATTTAATAACTTAAGGGTTATGGAAAAAGAGAATTTTGGTATTTAGAATACTTGCTAATTCTAGGAGATTTATTCTATATATCTCAAATGATTAATTTTATAACCTAATTATAGCAAGTTTAAATTGGGTTAAGGAAATGAATGTGCTTGTAAGCAAGGATTGGTGTTTTAATGGTGAAGTGAAAACCCTAATTAAATGAATTGGGTTGGATAAGAATTAAATGTAGTGGATTATGTATATTTTATAGCCCAAGTGTTGGCGAATGATATTGGTTAGAGGCCAAGCAATACAGTAAAGGAATAACCCAACTTTTAGCCAAGTGGGAGAGGAATTTTTGGACGTTTGTTAAATCAAATAAGCATTTAGTAAATAAAGCAAGACTTGGAGCATTCTAAGGCCACATGGCCGGTTGCTAGAGAAGGAAATAAGAGGGGAAGAATGTGTATTAATTGCTAACTTTAGTTGGTGACCAACTCCTACCAACTCCCCATGTGTCATTCTTTTGATTGGCCAACATGTTTGGCATTTCTTGCAAGCAATTCCTTGGCAATTAATAAGGGAGAAAGAGAGAATTGGTGGATCAAATAAGCCATATGGCCGGTTATAGCAACAAGAGAAGAGAGTGGTTTTGTTCAAATATAATCCACTTCTAATAAAACTCTATCTTATTTTTTTTCTCTTTCATATTTCACTTTGGTATTACTTGCAAGAAAGAGAGAATGTGGAGAATGAGTGGAGAATCAAAGGCCTCATGGCCGGATGAACAAGAGGGAAGGAGAGTGGGGTGGATAATTGATAAAAACTACAATTCATAAAAAAAATCTATCTCATTTCTTTTTGATCTTAATTCCAAGTGGTTTAGAACCAAAGAGAGAGATAGAGGAAGGGGTGGTGTTTGGCAGCCCTAGGGTGAGAAGAGAGGGAGATTTTGGTTTTCATACAATCAAGATCCATATACATCTTTGAAGGGAGAAAGGAAATCAAGCTAAGGTATAAAAAAAAAATTCTACTTATGTAGTCTATTTCCTTTGTGTTTTGATTTGATTTTTGACAACTTGAAGTTATGCTTTTGAGGCTTAAAACTTTAGATCTATGTGTATATAAGTGTTTAATATGTAGATTCAACTCTTTTGTAGATCAAAAGTTAGATCTAAAGTGTGGAATGGAAACTAGGTATTTCAAAAGATAGAAAACCTAAATTTTTTCTTAGCTTTGATTGTGTTGATGCTTGTTTGATGAAATAAGAAACTTTGTTTCTAAACTCAAAAACTATGTATATACACGTTAATAAGTGTTTATTGTATGGATCTACCCATAATGGGTGTTAAATTGGTGGAAATCAAAGGAAGAGAAAAATGTAATTTTTCCGGAAAAGTTTAAACTTTTAAAGTGTGAGCTAGGTTTTGATTTTTCTTGAAATCTATGATGGATATTTATGATTTATGTTCTTGGGATACTAGATATATGTGTTAAGGGTAAAATCCCTTTGTAATTACTCAATTAGGTTGAATATTGAACAAGTTATGGGATTTCTCCCAAACTACACAAAGGTAATAAAAACTGTTAGAAGGACAGTTTTGTAACAGCCACTTCCGGGCTAAATTCCGGGAGCTTAACATGTCCAAATATGGATTGTTATAGATGAAAATTGTAGATCGGAAAGATATGAATCCAAAAAAATTGACGGATCATTAATCGGAGTTATAGATTTCATTTTATTTAAGTTTTGGTGAAGGACTCCAAAACTGTCAAGCGTCAAAAAGTTGCTGCCCAAAATTTTCCGGGGGCTGTTTCGGACATTTATTTAATGATAAAAATTCCAGGCTTTTGGAAAATGAAAATATATGGTATTATGTAGCTCGTGTCCAAAAATGAGCAGATTCCGAGTTAAAACGACCAAGTTATGACCGTTCTAATTTTTGTGATTTTCTGATGGAAATCGCTATAAACGGAGTTCTACAACTCCGATTGCCACGAAATTTAAAATGGAGCATCATGTTAACATATATAAGGTTATCCCAAGAGATGGAAATGTTTGGAGTTAAGCACGAGGTAGCTAATTTCTTAAGCTACGCACTAGTATTAATTTTTGAAAAATACCAAAGGAAGTTGGAAAATTATGGAAAAATAATTTTTTGTGCATGAAATACATGTATATATGTTTGACCAAAGGATAGGAGAATAATTCACTGATTTGGTATTTTCTTGATACGGATATAGAATACAGTTTGCTGAATTGAAAATGTGTTGAATCCGGTTTGCTGGATTGAGGTTTAAATTGATGGATTTGGAATTCAAGTTTCTGAATTATAAATTTGGTTGTTAGATATAGAATCCAGGGTGCTGGATTAGTGTTTGCCTTATTACATGTTAATGAATAATTTATGAAATGAAAAGCGAGTGTTAAATCATAAGGGATATAAAGTGCGGCTAGTTTGTAATAGCGTATTTTGATAAATGTGTTGTATGATAGAAAGTTTATGAAGTGTGTATTAAGTTAAGGTTACTCGATTTTGGGAAAATGTGTGTAAAGTTTAATGTATAAACAATTTATATTTATATCTTCCGCAATTAGTGAAAGAATTTGTGTACCGAATCCGCGGTGATTTGGGGCCCGGATTCGGGGCTGCTACAGTTGGTATCAGAGCTGTTGGTTATGAAGCATAGGTAGGAATACCTGAGACCAATAACCACAGTGATTAGGATAAGACTAACTCAAATAGAGTTAGTTGGTCGGTAAGATTCAAAGACGAATCTCGGCGAGTGTAAAGCACAGAGTTCCCTAACTCTGATAATAAAGTTGAACAGTAATGGTGAATAGATTGAGTCTAAAAGACTGAAAGTGCATGAATAGGAGATCGTAAAACAAAACGATCAAGTCATAGAATTGAATCGTAATATATACGATAAGGTCACCCCGTGATCTGATAAGGTTATGACAGCCAGAAAGAATCAATCTTATGATTGAAAAGTTTACAGCAAGATGTTGTGTATCAGTTGTACTATGAAATGGTACTATGAAAACTCATGAAAGAGTTATGGATTATGAATACGGAGTAAATGAAATTCGTATGAAAAAGGGGGTTAAGATTAGGTGGGGATTTCAATGAGGACTTGTGTCGGCAGCTGAGTTGTATGATTCCTTGTATGGGCGGGGAATTTGTACTTGGTTTTAGAATCACTTAGTTTCCTGGTCGATGTAGTGGTTAGGTTGACCAATTCTTTGTATGTGCTGGGAATTGTCCGCTTAGCTTTCTATATTGATTAGTGGCCGAGTTTGGTTTGACAACCACTTAGTTTCTGGCATTGATAATCATTGAAATGTTTGTGTCTCACTATTTGCTATATGCGTGTTAAGAGGGTGATTCCTTTCTCATGTGTATGACAGATAGATAGGTCATAGTTAGAGGATATAAGGTTAAGTACGAGTTCTTAAAATTCATACTTATGTGACATACTTGACGCATAGTTATATGAAATGTTTATGAATCCCTCAGCGAATGGACGCCAAAGGTCTGTCTAGGAAAGTTCTTAAACTCATATAATTATGGCCAGGTTATGAACTCATAAGTGTGGTTTTATGAACTGGTATAGTTGTGTGTGAATGGAGTATTGAGGATAATAGGAACAGATAGAATGTTTAAGCAAATGATTTGAAATATCAAAATTTGTTTTTAATTATCACTCATGTACCATGTAACCTGGTGCAGAGATGATAAAAATGTGATGGAGTTGTAAATACAGGAATACTTAGTGAGAATTTGACCTTTGCGAGTGTTTTGAGTATCTTTGATAGATACCCGAGAAGTTTGAGTATCATTGATAGATACCCGAGAAGTTTGAGTATCTTTGATAGATACCCGAGAAGTTTGAGTATCTTTGATAGATACCCGAGAAGTTTGAGTATCTTTGATAGATACCCGAGAAGTTTGAGTATCTTTAATAGATACCCGAGAAGTTTGAGTATCTTTGATAGATACCCGAGAAATTTTAGTATCTTTGATAGATACCCGAGAAGTTTGAATATCTTTAATAGATACCCGAGAAAATAAGTTCAAGATCTTGTATGATCGCTCAGTATAAATGGTGTAAGGTGCATGGTGTAAGGTGTAAGGTGAATTTCGGGGACGAAATCCTTTGAAGGAGGGGTAAATGTGACAACCCGAGAATTTGGAGAATTTATTAAAATCTTAAATGATTGATTTAAGGTCAAATAATAGACCTAGACAGGAAATAAGTGTATGGAATTGGCAGTTATGTAATGAAATTTTAAGAATTTCAAAAGTTTTGGATAAGACTTGAATTATGTGATAGACTGTAAGTGATAGTCTAGTAATGAGGTATAAGATTATGGTAGATTTAAAATTCTTTTGAAGAATTATCAGGGACAAGTATCGAAGTGAAAACTAGTCGGTATATTTGATTACATATGTGAACCGTAATGATTTAAGATCAAGGATAGATCAGATAAGTTATAACTTTAGCAAACCCTAAAGTTATGTTAATCATATGTTTATTAAGTTAGAAAAATCTAACGTTCTGTTAGAAATCCCTAACGTCTGATAAGAAATCATAGAAATCGGTTCTAAAATCCTAATTTCTGTTCCGAGAATCCGAAACCCTAAATTCATGATATGAATATGGTGATTAAGTTAGAAAACTCTAACGATATGTTCAGAAACTCTAATTTCAGTTTCGAGAATTTAAACCCTAATTTGGGAATCCTAAATGCAAAGTATTAAACCCTAAGGGTTAAAAAGTTGTGTGTAAGGAATATGAACATTATGTGATGGTTTGTCTTTGTTTATTATATAAACAAACAAAAGAAACTAGTGTAACCCTAATTATATATATTAGGAATGTAGGATTTAATAACTTAAGGGTTATGGAAAAAGAGAATTTTGGTATTTAGAATACTTGCTAATTCTAGGAGATTTATTCTATATATCTCAAATGATTAATTTTATAACCTAATTATAGCAAGTTTAAATTGGGTTAAGGAAATGAATGTGCTTGTAAGCAAGGATTGGTGTTTTAATGGTGAAGTGAAAACCCTAATTAAATGAATTGGGTTGGATAAGAATTAAATGTAGTGGATTATGTATATTTTATAGCCCAAGTGTTGGCGAATGATATTGGTTAGAGGCCAAGCAATACTGTAAAGGAATAACCCAACTTTTAGCCAAGTGGGAGAGGAATTTTTGGACGTTTGTTAAATCAAATAAGCATTTAGTAAATAAAGCAAGACTTGGAGCATTCTAAGGCCACATGGCCGGTTGCTAGAGAAGGAAATAAGAGGGGAAGAATGTGTATTAATTGCTAACTTTAGTTGGTGACCAACTCCTACCAACTCCCCATGTGTCATTCTTTTGATTGGCCAACATGTTTGGCATTTCTTGCAAGCAATTCCTTGGCAATTAATAAGGGAGAAAGAGAGAATTGGTGGATCAAATAAGCCATATGGCCGGTTATAGCAACAAGAGAAGAGAGTGGTTTTGTTCAAATATAATCCACTTCTAATAAAACTCTATCTTATTTTTTTTCTCTTTCATATTTCACTTTGGTATTACTTGCAAGAAAGAGAGAATGTGGAGAATGAGTGGAGAATCAAAGGCCTCATGGCCGGATGAACAAGAGGGAAGGAGAGTGGGGTGGATAATTGATAAAAACTACAATTCATAAAAAAAATCTATCTCATTTCTTTTTGATCTTAATTCCAAGTGGTTTAGAACCAAAGAGAGAGATAGAGGAAGGGGTGGTGTTTGGCAGCCCTAGGGTGAGAAGAGAGGGAGATTTTGGTTTTCATACAATCAAGATCCATATACATCTTTGAAGGGAGAAAGGAAATCAAGCTAAGGTATAAAAAAAAAATTCTACTTATGTAGTCTATTTCCTTTGTGTTTTGATTTGATTTTTGACAACTTGAAGTTATGCTTTTGAGGCTTAAAACTTTAGATCTATGTGTATATAAGTGTTTAATACGTAGATTCAACTCTTTTGTAGATCAAAAGTTAGATCTAAAGTGTGGAATGGAAACTAGGTATTTCAAAAGATAGAAAACCTAAATTTTTTCTTAGCTTTGATTGTGTTGATGCTTGTTTGATGAAATAAGAAACTTTGTTTCTAAACTCAAAAACTATGTATATACACGTTAATAAGTGTTTATTGTATGGATCTACCCATAATGGGTGTTAAATTGGTGGAAATCAAAGGAAGAGAAAAATGTAATTTTTCCGGGAAAGTTTAAACTTTTAAAGTGTGAGCTAGGTTTTGATTTTTCTTGAAATCTATGATGGATATTTATGATTTATGTTCTTGGGATACTAGATATATGTGTTAAGGGTAAAATCCCTTTGGAATTACTCAATTAGGTTGAATATTGAACAAGTTATGGGATTTCTCCCAAACTACACAAAGGTAATAAAAACTGTTAGAAGGACAGTTTTGTAACAGCCACAAAGGTAATGATGTGTTCAGAATGTGGTTAAGGGTCAAGGGTTGACCACATGAATTATATATGAATCAAACCCTAATCGTATATTAAGAACGTCAGCGTTCAGTTAGAAAACCCTAACGTCTAAAAAGAAACCCTAGTTTTAGTTCCGGGAGTACGAAATCTTAATTCGGTATCCGAAAACCCTAGGTTGGGAATGCAAGTGCTAAGTATAAGGTTAAACGATATTAATTATGAATTAATTAGGGGAAAACCCTAATGAATTGCTGGAAATTCTAATTGATTATTAGAAAACCCTAATACCAGATCTGAAAACCCTAATTTTAGATTCTGATAAAATGAAAGCCTAATCTGGGTATATAACGGAGAATTATAATGCTCAAGTGATTTAAATTATAAGTCTAATTAGGGTAATGGTTAATTAATTAGCAAACCCTAATTTTCAATTTTTGGAACCCTAATTGTTCTATCAGAAACCCTAATGCTCAATTGTGGATTTTAATTGCTAAAATTAGTAATACTAATTAGGAAACCCTAATCCTAATTATTTCAATTTATGAGTAATTAGAAAACTCTAATCTAATTACGAGATTTAATTTCTAAAATTAGAAAATTTATTTTTCTATTAAAAACCCTAATTAGTGGTTTATATACCCTAATGACCATTTTGACCCTAATTGCTAAATTAGCAACATTAATTAGAAAATATTAATCCTAATTTGTTAAAGTCCTAATGTAAGTAGGAAATTATAATATAATTAGAATCCCTAATTATATTTTTTTTAAATCATGATTTTCTATTTTAAATTCTAATTAGAAAATCTTAGAAATCCAAGTTGCTAAATATTTAAGGGTCAAACCCTAAACTCTCAATGATCCAAACCCTAACCCTAAGGGTGTGCAACTCATGAAAATCCTAGAAATAAAGGAAAAGACAAGAATGCCCTTTTATGTATTATTTTAGACAACTTGCAAATCTAGCCAATATCTTGGGTTGGTGACCAACCCTAACCCTAACCTAGCCTAGAATGTGACTTTTATGTCCAACAAATCCAGCAAAATCAGCAATATGCCATATACCATATCATATTAATAGAATTAGAGAGAGAAATGAGCTACTTTACTATTATTTTTCTCCCAAACAATCCTCTCTCTAAAATCCGAAAATTTGGACTGAGGGAGAGTGAAAAGATGATCCATGATAAAGTTCTTAGCAAGCCAAGAAACAGAATCAAAAGTCAGAAATCGAAAATTTAGCATAAAAGGTATAAAATCCTAAAATTTCGAAATCTCTTGATTTTATGTTAAATGTTGAAATTGATTGTTCAAAGTTGTGTAATAGGGTGTCAATTAGAGATCTGGGTTGTTGGATCATGGATCCATAACCCCTAGATACTCGAATCTAGTATTTTAGAAAATCTGGAAAAGTTGAAAAGAGTTGTCTGACATCCATATGTCAGACATTATAGATCTTCATCTGTTAATGTTTAGGTGTGTTTAATGTTATATATCTGTTCTCTGGTATATGTTCTTTAATCTGAGACTTGAATCAACCTTAGATCGTGTCTAGATCTTAAGATATATGCAGTCAAACTGCATTGACTGACGTTGACTGTGACGAATCTGGGTAACCCAGATTACCCAAAAATTTCTGACAACCCATTTGAATACTCTGATCTCGCGCGTGTATAGTTTTTCTGGCTAATTTGTTGTTTTGATATTGTATCCTTACATGAGTACTACACATGTATGGTTTTATATTACTCCGATCATGATTAGGCTGAAAGATATGCTTGGTCAAACGTGGGATGATCAACTGCTCAAGAACATTTCTGGGTAACCCAGAAATGTTCAAGAACAGTTCTTCTGGGCTACTTTGACCAGCTCTGATCTTAAATAGGAAATGTGTTTATGATGATATGATTCAATCTAAATGCTCACTGACATGACGACTACAGGTTGGAATCACTCTAACACCAAAACAATTACAAGAACCATAATATTTGTGAGCTTAAAAATGCTGGGTCGACACTGTCTGGGTTTCTGGGTTACCCAGAAAACCCAGATGTGTTCTGACAGTAAAATTAAAAGCTTATATCTTGTTGATTGTTTATTGTATGACTAAGATGAAGGTTTATTCATGTAGTGTTACATAAACAATACATTATCAATACTTAACCTAGCCCAGAACATAAACAGATTGGATTTTATAATCGGTCAAACCACCCAACCCGAACACTTTCAAGAACACTCAAGAACACCTATAGCGATAGAAAGTGTCGCTATAGGCCTTTAGCGACAGATTATTATTATTTTTCCGAAAAATAATTTAAAATTAGAAAAAAAATGGTTTTTAATTATTAAAAATACAAAATAAATTATGAAAAATTATTTTAAAGTCTGAAAAATAGTTTTTAACTATTTTGAGTATATTTTGAAAATATTTAATATTTTTGGAATATAAATTGTATTTATTTATTTAATTATAATATTAAATAAATTATTAAAAATTAGTTTTAATTCATGAAAAATCATAAAAAATTATTTTATGGTATAAGAAAATATTTTAAGTTATTTTTGATGACTTTTAATATTTTGGGATGAAATTCATTAATTAATCAATATTAATGATAATTAGTTTATTTAATAGATATATTAAATAAATTAAGGAAAAATGGATTTAATGCTTTATAAATTATATAAAAATGATTTAAGTGTTATAAAAATATTTTAAGTTATAAAATATAACTTTTGATATTTTGGCATGAAAATATTAATATTTTAATATTAATATTAATTATCGGATAATGGATTTAATGGTTTAAAAATCATATAATTATGATTTTAAGGTATTAAAAATACTTTGATATGTTATAATTATATTATAATATTATAGTATGATTTTTATTAATATTTTATATTAAATAAATATTAATGATCAAGATATTATGTGGTATTTAAGTCATTTAAATACGGTTTTAAGGATTGAAAATGTTGATAAATGGTAATAATTATCCGAAAGTTATTACGAGCCTAGGAAAAATATTTTTTCTGGTTAGAAATTATCTGAGATAATTGTTAACTGTTAAGTCAGATTTTAATTGAACTTAAACTCGATATTCGTCCGACTAGACCGTCGGGATGATAGAATTGTGTCGGTTCCAACTCAGACTGCAATAGTTTGACTTGATACCTAGTCTTATGTGTTGTAAATACTGAAAGGGTTATGTGGTAATGTGTTTAGGTTATTCTGTGGATATAAATATAACAGTAATATACTGTGATGATATTATTCTAATATTGGAGATCTATATTATTAATATTAGGTCTTCGGGTAAAGCGTTATAAATTGCGTTACGGTAATCAACGGTGCAGGCAAGTTTTTCAGTTCTATTATGTTTGTGGATGGAATGTGTTATGTGTTAAATTACATATTATGCTCTATGAATTGTTAAAAGTCAAAATATGACTAAGTTAATTGGGTTATGGAACTCAATTAATATGTGATTACATGTTGTATGATGTAACTTGATAAATTAGAAATGTATAATGCATGAATTAATGTTTTGTAAGAAATTATTGATGCATGTAGGATATGTTTAGTAAAGAATATATGTTGCATGCAGATATGCATATTAAAGGAAATGTAGTGCATATAGAATTGTGTGCTATGTGAAACATGATAGATTGTTAAATTTGCTGGGCTGTCGAGCTCAATCTTGCAAACATATACTTTTTGCAGGTTAATGATGTTAGACAATATTATTTGCTATACGGATGATGAAGATTGAGCGATGCATAAAATGAATACATTTTTTTGATTTAGAAATGGTATAGATCTATGATTGATAGTTTTATCAAATGTAATTTTCAACTATGTACAGTTTGAAATGTTGAATAGATAAATAAGATTTATTTTGAATTGAGGATAGATATGATTCTTAAATAAATGAATCATCGATAGAAAAGATAATGCCAAGTTCAGCTTGGGATATCATGTGCAGCTACTTTGTAAAAAAAAATATATAGTTTGATAAATGTGTTATAAAGATTATGAATTGTATTTAAGTTAAGGTTACTCGACCTTGGGGATAAGTGTGTAAAGTTTAATGTATAAACAATTTATGTTTATATCTTTTGCGAATAGTTATAGAAATTGTATACCGGATCCGCGGTGATTCGGGGCCCGGATTCGGGGCTACTACATTTTGGTTTTCATACAATCAAGATCCATATACATCTTTGAAGGGAGAAAGGAAATCAAGCTAAGGTATAAAAAAAAAATTTCTACTTATGTAGTCTATTTCCTTTGTGTTTTGATTTGATTTTTGACAACTTGAAGTTGTGATTTTGAGGCTTAAAACCTTAGATCTATGTGTATATAAGTGTTTAATATGTTGATCCAACTCTTTTGTAGATCAAAAGTTAGATCTAAAGTGTGGAATGGAAACTAGGTTTTTCAAAAGATAGAAAACCTAAATTTTTTCTTAGCTTTGATTGTGTTGATGCTTGTTTGATGAAATAAGAAACTTTGTTTCTAAACTCAAAAACTATGTATATACATGTTAATAAGTGTTTATTGTTTGGATCTACCCATAATGGGTGTTAAATTGGTGGAAATCAAAGGAAGAGAAAAATGTAATTTTTCCGGAAAAGTTTAAACTTTTAAAGTGTGAGCTAGGTTTTGATTTTTCTTGAAATCTATGATGGATATTTATGATTTATGTTCTTGGGATACTAGATATATGTGTTAAGGGTAAAATCCCTTTGGAATTACTCAATTAGGTTGAATATTGAACAAGTTATGGGATTTCTCCCAAACTACACAAAGGTAATAAAAACTATTAGAAGGACAGTTTTGTAACAGCCACTTCCGGGCTAAATTCCGGGAGCTTAACATGTCCAAATATGGATTGTTATAGATGAAACTCGTAGATCGGAAAGATATGAATCCAAAAAAATTGACGGATCATTAATCGGAGTTATAGATTTCATTTTATTTAAGTTTTGGTGAAGGACTCCAAAACTGTCAAGCGTCAAAAAGTTGCTGCCCAAAATTTTCCGGGGGCTGTTTGGGACATTTATTTAATGAGAAAAATTTCAGCCTTTTGGGAAATGAAAATATATGGTATTATGTAGCTCGTGTCCAAAAATGAGCCGATTCTGAGTTAAAACGACCAAGTTATGACCGTTCTAATTTTTGTGATTTTCTGATGGAAATCGCTATAAACGGAGTTCTACAACTTCGATTGCCACGAAATTTAAAATGGAGCATCACGTTAACATATATAAGGTTATCCCAAGAGATGGGAATGTTTGGAGTTAAGCACGAGGTAGCTAATTTCTTAAGCTACGCACTAGTATTAATTTTTGAAAAATACCAAAGGAAGTTGGAAAATTATGAAAAAATAATTTTTGTGCATGAAATACATGTATATATGTTTGACCAAAGGATAGGAGAATAATTCACTGATTTGGTACTTTCTTGATACGGATATAGAATACAGTTTGCTGAATTGAAAATGTGTTGAATCCGGTTTGCTGGATTGAGGTTTAAATTGATGGATTTGGAATTCAAGTTTCTGAATTATAAATTTGGTTGTTAGATATAGAATCCAGGGTGCTGGATTAGTGTTTGCCTTATTACATGTTAATGAATAATTTATGAAATGAAAAGCGAGTGTTAAATCATAAGGGATATAAAGTGCGGCTAGTTTGTAATAGCGTATTTTGATAAATGTGTTGTATGATAGAAAGTTTATGAAGTGTGTATTAAGTTAAGGTTACTCGATTTTGGGGAAATGTGTGTAAAGTTTAATGTATAAATAATTTATGTTTATATCTTCCGCAATTAGTGAAAGAATTAGTGTACCGAATTCGCGGTGATTTGGGGCCCGGATTCGGGGCTACTACACTACGGCCAAGGATATTCGTGTATTCATCAATGGTCATGATCATGCCAACAACTGTCCATCAATGCACTACGGCCAATGAGGACTTTTACCACATCATTTGTAACATTACGGTCATGATTATACCGAATAATCCCTGGTCATAATCATACCAAGTCCATTTATGCACTACAAGCCACAGATGGCTTTTAACATATTATAAACATGAGGATGATGACAATGATATAAGAATTCACTAAAACAAGTTCAAGGATAAATTTATAAAGATTTATATTTTAATTTATCCAGAAATCAATAACGTCCAAATTGCCAACATGATACTGTTTTGTGGAGTAAAATTCAAGAATGCTCCGAAGAATATTTCCATGAAAAGATTCTGGATGAAGTGCAAATATTGGTAAATTGATTATGTTTATACATCTAAAAATGAAAAGAACGAAACTTGTAGGGACTGATTTGGTTGAAAAATGAGTTCGTAGTAGTTGATTTTGTTAAGAATGTCAAAAATAGAGTTTTTCGCAAAAGCATCAAAATTATGCCTTTAAATCTTATTGTTTATGTGACTTAAGATGTTAAAAGTATGTTATGAAGGTCATTAAATGTTTCTGTTAAGTTTAGAACATATGGGTGATATTGAATTCTTTGTTTATGTGAAATTTTGGCCTAAATTGGCCCTGTTTTGTGTTTTTCGCGAACTGCAGAAATAGAAACTGCTAAGCAGCGCCACTTACCTGGCTTGTCTGCGCGCTGCAGCGCCATAGCGCTGCAGCACCGGTCCCCAGTATATATGGCGCGATGTAGCGCCTGGCCATAGGCTTAACAGCAGAGCTGCAGCGACAGGGTAGCGCTACCGAGCTGCAGCGTCAGTTCCTAAGCAATGGGGTGCACTGCAGCGCCACTTAACATAATTGTCCAGAAGATTTTATTTATGTGTTCAAGTCTAGAGAATGTAATTTAAATCCAATCTAATGAACACAAAAATATATTAAACATGTAATGTGATGTTAAAATAGATTCTTAATATGTCAATGATGTTCTTATGTGTTTAATTGATATGTCGAACGCGTAGTTAATTCGTCGTTCGTGAAGTGTAATAATGTGTGAAAACTAATGTTGTGATTTGATTAATATGGTCATAATCAGAGTTTAGTGAGAAGAGAAGGTACTTATGATGCCGATTATGGTATAATTAACTGGTATTATGAATGTAATGATATATAAGATTAAATTGAGGAACGTAAATAGTAATCGTGTAATCTACGCACGAAACAAGTTTTTCTAACCCTAAATTTTATTTGAGCAAGTTTCTGAACCCTACACAATGTTGAACAAGTTCCTTAATCTATCTTGATTACGATTATGTTGGTTTTCTTTACTCTATCATGATTATAATTACCCAAGTTTCATGACTCTAAACTTTCATTGAGCAAGATCTTAAACCTTATTATTATTAAGCAAGCTTCGTATTCTTATGCGAACTATTCAAAGCTTAATTGTTCAAGTTCTTAATTCCAAATGAAATGTTCTAACCCTTTGAGGTATTACTTTTGTTATACAATGTTCATTCAATTGTATAAAGTTGAGATTTAATTTTTGATTTGAATATCGATTACATTATTGTATTGAAACCTTGAATAGATAGTTAATCCTTATTGATTCAACTAATCCTTAGTTGATGATTAT
This sequence comes from Panax japonicus, assembly GCA_020205505.1. Lineage (NCBI taxonomy): Eukaryota > Viridiplantae > Streptophyta > Magnoliopsida > Apiales > Araliaceae > Panax > Panax japonicus. Next base: position 48,439,125 of record CM035097.1, on the reverse strand, counting down.
TGAACTCTAAAATACCCTTGAGATCAATCCAAACCAAACTTTCTTTGGTGCGGACTCTAATGTCAAAGCTAAGATGAACAACCCTACTACATGGGATTATATTACACGATAGCGTTAAGATGTTGTGCACATACATGGTACTAAGGGTTGATCCCCCTAGGTACGAGAAGTAAGGTCCATATAGTATTACGATTATTAAAGGTTTAATGTAGAAATACTTGATAACATGTGACATAGTTCATGGTCTTATGACCCTCGGATGTACTTTTGATTCATGTTTTAATCTTGATTCAAAAGCCGAGTTTTCTTTGTTCAGTATTCATTGTTTTAATCTTGACATAGTTCATGTTTTAAGTTGTTGTAACCCTTTATTGAGAGGATTTCTATTTCAATTTTTATTGTTATTATTACTATGGGTAGTTAGATGTTAATTATTTTGTTGAGTGAACACCAAATCTGTAGAAAGTTTGAGTACCTGAATTTGGGGGTGTCACAACATTAGTAAAATCAAAGATCGAACTACTAATAAATTTTCAAATCCAATTGCACATTGCGCTTGGCTTCCGGAGAGCGCTGCTTCCTTGCAATTCATGTCAGCTCACCGGTCTTGACCCCCGACTAGTAATTAGAAATAAGATTTTTTTAATTAAAAGTCAATAAATAATACTACCTCCGTTTGAAAAATGTGAGTACCAAAACTAAATGTTGCGTATGGCACAGAGGACTAATTTTTCCAAGCAATATATTTTAGTCGATCTTTTTCAAAAATAGTTGTTCAAAGTATATTATTACTTTTACATGCAATCATTTCAAAGTATATGATTTTGTATGTTTGAAAACTAGTAGACTATTCAAACAACTAATCATTGAATCGTTATTCATGCATTTTAAAGTAAGGATATACTGTTTTTAATCTTGAAAAAGAAACTCTCTCGTATCTAGCTCTCACTCCAATTGGCAATGGATTGCATTAACAAACCCACGTATTTTACTATTTTATTTTATCATTTGACAAAGATTGTTTGAGACTAAGTGATTTTAATTAATGAATAGAGATTTTAATCTAAAAAAAATGAAATATATATAATCTATTATACTATATACAACAAGGCAAATAGAGATTTTATCTAAATTAATTGGATCATTTTAGTTGCTTAACGATTTAATCTCGAGTTCATCACATCTATTGATACAATATATGTCATGTTCATAATTATACTAAACTTTTTATATTCTTTATTATATTATTTCAAGGGTGCACATGTATGTAGTAAAAAACATAGACAATAATTTTGAATGGCACACACTACATATTTAAATTGTATTATTGATACTAACTCGTGTCTTGCGTGGTCTATCAATCTAGTTTGAATAATAGCTGATAATAACTATATAATTAAAAATAACCCTAAACATTGTAAATACGACTTAACAATCTAGCAATTCTACTTAGGCAAATAATAATAAAAAATTAAGAAAAAAATCATAAGTTCAATAAAAGTATTTTAGTTCCTAGAGGCACAATAGTTATCTAGAAGGGGAGTTGAATAGATATTTTAAAATTTTCTTTTCCAAAATACTTTGTCAGATTTATTAATAAATTAACCATAGCGGAATATATGATTTGTGTATATGTTCGAAAGAACTGAGTAGCTGAGCAAGCTTTCTTTCTAGATCGTAGAGTTTAGCGTTGAGTGTTCTTCAGCTTTTTGTTGTGTACTTGCTTGCTTGTTGCATCTGTGTCTGATTTGTATATAAAGGAGCCTTTGAAATATGTCCATTTGAAGGCGTCCGTTAAAGCATTAAATGTGTGGGCAAGGAAATCGTGCCTTGCTTGTTAAGGTTTCGTGTTGGCTGAGGAGGAGAGAAATCCACGAAGAGCACGGAATTGATTGATTGATTGAAGAGGGGAGAAGAACAGGTGGCCAATTACTCCAACGACATGTGGCAGAACTCCTACAATCTGGAAACCGTGTTAGGGTAGCAGGGATTCCAAGAGCCTTCTTGAGTGCTTCGAGTTGAGAGAATATCCAAGTCTTGAGTGTTTTGAGAGAGAATGTCCAAGTCCCAAGTCACCAAAAAGTTCCCCCTTCAAAGAATGGAAGGGGTATTTATAGAGTTTCCTGGAATTAAGTAGTCACATATGTGACTCCCCCAAAATAGGTATATATCACCCATTCTGAGTCGCCAAATACATGGTACAGAAATCAAATACAAACTTCTTTTATACAATACTACAAAACGCAGCTGAGAGTTTTTACACGAATATTGTCTAATAGACAGTCTGGACCCATCACTCTACACCCCAACTAGTTCCCGCTATATTCTAGCCTCCTGAGAAGAAAAATGGAACAAAAAGGAAAAGGGTGAGCTCAACTAGTCCAGTAAAAAATATTATGAATAAGATAATGTAGAATAAATTATCGTTAGCCTTCAATAAATCAAATAAAATATAATTGACAACAAGTTTTAGATCAATATTCGCAGCAGGAAATAATGATCATTAAAAGAGTTAAGTAGATAATGAAATCTACTATATTCTATGATTTCAAAGTCCATCATCAATATTTTATCCCTGTAACATCAATCGATATACATCTTGAATCAAATATTTATCTTTGCACTACGGGCCAAAGATATTCATTTGTATCACCAGTTGGTCATGTTCATCTCAACACATGTCCATCTTTGCACTACGGGCCAAAGATACTCAACAAGAAATCATTCATCTTTGCACTACAGGATAAAGATATTCAGTTATATCACCATTTAGGACTGAGGATGATGAAAAATATTTAAAAGAAAATGAATCCAGTGAGATAAAAGAACAAAGATTAGGGATTCATAATTCAGTTTATCCAAGTTCAGAAATACTCCATAATAATCAATTGTGGAGCAAAATTTAAGAATGAAGATCAAACATGGATACAATCAAAGATAATTACCATAATATACATCTTGGACAAAGAAGAGAAAATTTCATTTTTTTGTGAATAGTGTCGTATTTGTGAATAGTGTCGTATACGTGAATAGCAACTCCGACACAAAAAGGTAGACATTTCACAAGAAAAACCATACTTCGTGAATAGTGTAGACACTCGAAATTTTCTGTACTGCTGTCACTAACACTACAGAAGGACAGATTTGTCTTTTAAGAGGGAACCCTGAAAGACAAACCATATACATACTGGATACTACCGGAAGTTCAGTATCAACCCCGGAACACACACTTGGAGTAACAATTCCAACCTCGGAGATAACCCCGAGGCGTGCAGATCCAATACCGAAACACACACCTGAATAGACCGATTTATCTCGGAGATAACCCCGAGGTATCCAGTCTCAGTCCCAATCAGGGGAATAGCCACCAACCTTGGTGATAACCCCAAGGAATGCAATTTCGGCGATAACCCTGGAAATGTTTGTTTCAAATGCAACCAGCTTCAATCTCGGCGCTCACAACGAGATACTTTGTACCAACCCAGAGATAACACCGGGAGGACAGGCACACCTCAGAGATGACACTGAGGACCTTCAATAATTGCAGCAGTCCAATCTCAGTGAAGCCCTGAGCAAAGTCTGCTTTATCAGCCCAAACCGACGATAACACCGGTGAGGGGCAACATCGTCATCTCATCAACACGATGCCACGTCACGTCGTCTCAACATTTCATCACATTTCTACACAAACGACGTCCCACAAGAGCCAATGAAAATCAATCCCGAGTGACTATTATGCGAGGTAACGGATGGAATTTGAAGCTTGAAGACCGGAGGGCATTGTCCCATCTTCAATGACTTCGTACAAACTCTAATCCCATACCATGGTACAACTCTCGACAACGACGGTCCGAAATAGGTCCTGTATACCCGGATTGCACTTTTGAAGGTTCGAGCGGACATTATAGTGCCCGAGTGCACATATTACGAGACGACCTAACCCGACCCGAAAAACCCGGGGCAACCCGAGTAGCCTCCGGTACACCTGCGACTCCATCCTCTATAAATAGAGGGCTTGGGGTGGCCATTTTCCAAGAGAAAATGGCGAGGAAGCCCTACCAAATTTGCTCTGCACTCACCCCATACAGTGTACTTTCTCATTTAAAACACCTATGAGCACATATATAGCCACTTTGTACCTACAAAAACCAGTGTTTACCCACTTTATAGATATAGAAGGCTTCTTTGGCAGTCAACTGTAAGCATTCTCACACACTTTAAAGCCCTTCTCTTCATCTTTGCCCACACCCTTCTTCACGTTGAGAGTCGTGTTGCGCGCGTTTGCCCGGACTTCGGTCCGTGGTTTTATTTCAGTTTATATATATATTATAAATATTTATATTTATTGACTAACATTATCGAGTTATGCCTCGATTGAGCCTAGACTTCGGTCTGGAACATTTATTTTCTTATATATATATATATATATATATATATATATATATATATATATATATATATATATATATATATATATATTTCGTCCCACCTGGAGTTCACTTCGTGGTGGTTGATCGCTTTTACAGCTTTCTTTACGTTTCGTCTTGCCTGGAGTTCACTTCCTGGTAGTTGATTGCTTTGTATAGATTTATTTATGTTTCGTCCCTCCTGGAGTTTCCTCCGTGGCGGTTGATAGCTTTTACAGCTTTATTTATATTTTTTGATCCCCTATGGAGGTGCTTCATGGTGGGTGATCATGCCTGTATATATATTTACATCTTTTATATATACCTGCTTACGGCTTTCATACAAATTACGGTATCACGTGTGCCTAGGAATCATGTGATCACAGATTCAGCCTATTGGATCTAGATTCGGTTCTCGTGATGGACATTTTTAGCTGTAAGCAGCTTGTAAATTATTCTGCGGTGTCTGAATTTCCTCAGATGGTTCTCATACCCACGAGGAAGTTGGCATTATTTTATATATTATTTTCGTACAGATGTCTCGCATCTGTAAAATAAAATCAACCAAGCTGAACACTTAATAAAATGAGAGTGTAAAAGGTCTCAATTACTATTGAGCATCAGGGTTTAAAAAACCTTTTTTTATAAAACATCACTACTATATCTTGCTAAAAAAACTGAATTTTTACATAAATTCAAACCCTGTGTATATAGGTTCGAAAGAGGCCTCGCACTACTTCCAAATAACAGCATATTGACCCACACACACACACACATATTCAGATAATAATTTCTTGAAAAGTGGCGGTCACTGTGGTAACACGGATATCGGGGGGTGCCTAACACCTTCCCTCCGCATAACCAAGTCCCCGGACCCTAGTGAATCTCGGTTTCACCGATCCGTTTAGCAGTGTCACATCACTAGGTCAATGTGCAAACCTTTTCTCGGTTGTGTTGGTACAACCATTTAAAATACCAACTGGCGACTCTTAATAGTCCATCGTCGACATTATACATGTCGATCCTTTTTCACTTGTTTTTTTAAACAAATCTCACCTAAAATACCGAAGAACAAGTAACGGAAAGGGACATTTAAAAATCCCGACGTCGACAGGTGACGACTCTGCTGGGGACTCTAGTAAGAGGACTTAAGCCGCTATTTCAATCTTTTCAAAACTGTTATCTTTTTATGTGTGGATGTTGCATTTACATTTGATGAATGTGTACGAATACATTTCCTGATTGCACTTAGTGCTTCACACCATAGCTGCTTATGATATTAGTGCTTCGCACCATATCTGCTTGTGATATTAGTGCTTCACACCATAGCTGCTTATGATATTAGTGTTTCGAACCATATCTGCTTGTGATATTAGTGCTTCACACATGTCATCATTTTCATACGGTGAGACGCAATGTATGTGAATATATGTTATGTGGTCCCTCCACCAGGAGGCTATCCCGTCGGTGTTTGATTACTGGACTCGTCGGAAGACTAATTCCCCGAGGCTCAAGAAAGACACCACCCAAATTCGCTCCAGTTGAAAGACCGGATTAATTTCTCGTTGAGTAAATTGCGATGATTTGGGAACCTTCATGCCAAAAAGCTGCGAGAGTAACCTAAGATAGGTCAGCCTCTGATAAACCCAAAACGGAGGAAAGTCTCTTCATGCTCTCTCATTTCAAATTGCTTGTAAACACAATTACTTGTAATTACATTCCATATATATCTCCATGTAATGAGAAATATGAAAAATTGTGTACACATACATATTTTAATTAACATGCTACAAACAGCTGACATCCGTGTTGCAGGATAAAAATTCCTAAAATGGATACATCACATAGCATGTTATTATACACATATTCCCTAAACACTAAACTATGCAAGTCTTTCGTAGGGAACCAATCGGACCTACAACCCGGTCAAAATACAAAAAGGCTACAGGCCTACAGTCAATCATGTCATCATCTGACCAGACTAAACTTAATCCAGTTTCTCGCAAAGAATTCGACGGATTAAGCAAACAAATTACAGATTTGGTTGTTCTACTCAAAGAACTACACCAGTCTACCCAGGGTCAAAAAATACCCGTACACGCTGAGTCCTCTACACAAGGGGGAAACCTGGTCATTACAATACCTGAACTGCAGTTGGATACAACCAACAAAACTCATGATGATGCCCATCCCATTGGAGATCTAGACACTGGTGACATCAAAAAGAAAGTCCTCCAAATGGAAGAGACCCTTCTTGCTATCAAAGGAATTGGAGCACACGGGAGTGTTTCATATGCTGACCTTTGTATTTTCCTTGGGGGGCATTATCCAGAAAAATTTAAAACTCCTGACTTCAAAAAATATAACGGGTTAGGAGATCCTTACACATATTTAAGGGTGTTTATTGGATAGCTTGGATCTTATGCAGAGGACGAAAAGCGCAGAATGCAATTGGTCCAAAAGAGTCTAACTAGAGAAGCCCGTTCGTGGTACACAAGATTAGATAACTCAAAGATCCATAGTTGGGAAGAGCTAGCACATGCATTCCTAACTCAATACAGCTTTCAGTCTCAGATGGCTCCTGATCGGTATCAAATTGCCAAGAACAAGAAATAGTCTGACGAGTCTTTTAGAGAGTATGCTCAAAGGTGGAGACGTCTGGCTGCCCAAGTTAGTCCTTCCATGACAGAATCAAAGATGGTCATGACTTTCATAGACATACAAGAAGCTCCGTTCTATGAAAGAGTTTTAGCCGGCATCGGCAAACCATTTTCTGAAACGGTCAAACATGGGGAGATGGCTGAGATGGGTTTGAAGTCCGAAAAGATTCAAGACCTAGCTGACCTTAAAGTTGTTGCTGATCATATCCAATCCAGAAATTATGGAAACAACCCCCAGAGGGTCCATAAAAAGAAAGAGGAAGATGTTTCCTTGATACTGCAGGGTCAAAAAGGCAATCAGAGCATGCCTATTCAAAGGAGAAACTACACTCCCTTCCAAGCTCAGTCTTCGAATCCTCCAATACCGAAAGGTGGATAAGTCAAACGCCCTCGAGTGTTCACACCCTTAGGGGACACCCTTGAGAACATTCTCAATCTTCTGACAACACAGAAGAAAATTACAAATCTTCTTCCACCAGCTAGCCCTAATGGACGGGGTTTCAATGCTGCTCGGAAATGTGCTTATCATGTCGGGGAACTTGAACATGACACTCAGGATTGTTGGGCCTTAAAACATAAGATCCAAGACCTAATAGAGAACGGTGAGATCGTGGTCACCAAACCAGATCAGCCTCACGTTCAAGATAACCCTCTTCCTCAACACAAAGAAGAAGAGGTCAACATGATCAATTGGAGCAATGGACAGAATTCCAATTTTAACTGTGAATCCTCCCAGACCCTCAAATACGGTGATGATAAATGGGATTATGCCAAGTTCTAGTTCACAATGGAACAAAAGATGAAAGCTTTAGGTAAACAAATTGAACAATTGGCAGAATTGGTGACTTATCAGCATCAAGTGACACGTCAATTAATCAGCCAGGAGCATGCCAGTCTCCTACCTCTTGTCATGAATATTCCCTCGTCACTTTCAGAAAATGAAATGCTGGAAGACAAAGTGATAAAGAGAGCAAATGCCAAAGCCCGACGAGATTTTGCCAACAAAAGGGAATTCACCTATCTGGGCCAACCTGTGGAGGAAATCCTTTATATGTTAATCAATGAAGGAAGGATCAGTTCCCTTCTACCTCCAATCAAGCCCCGTTCAGAGCTGTACAACTCTGATGGAGTATTTCAATATCACTCCCAGTCTCGCGGTCACATCACAGAAGAATGCTGGGCACTCTACCACCTTATTCAAAATCTAATTGACAGTGGTGTCCTGCGCTTAGCAGACGACGATACTGTGTTACGTGCAAGTGAGAATACAGGTCCTACTAAGTGGAAGAGTGTGGTAGCAGTCATATCCACTTAAACTGATGGGATTAATCAATCACTCACAATGCCAACAATTCAACTCAAAGGAAGCAACAATCCTTTGAAAGTGGTCGCTCCCGAGCCAATCAACTTATCGTAAGGAGCACAATACCCTATTGTTAGCTTGCGCAGGGTTCCATGGAATTATGGAGAAGGTGAAGGACCCACCTCACATACCACTGCTGCAGTGTCGAAGGAAAATCCATTGTATCTTCCCCGACGGGTGATGAAGTCTACCACCAAATCAAAGGGAAAAATACCCATGGAGATGATTGAAAAATTCCTCTGTACTATGGGTCATCACGAAGCCAAAGTGGTTTTAAGCTTGAGAGAAGCTCCACATCAGATTTCAATTTTGGACTTAGTCCTAACTTCCGAGGATCACCGGAAGATTTTACTAAAGGTTTTTGAAGAAGCCTATCTACCAACATCAGTTGATATTTCAACATCTGGTTGATCACATTTTAAACAATAATGTGATAATCTTCACTGATGATGACATACCGCCCGAAGGGATCAGTCATTACAAACTGTTGCACATTACGGTCTTGTCCTCCGGATACATACTAGCTGGAGTCTTGATAGATGGATGTTCATCTCTAAATATCTGTCTATACGCTACCTTGGTGAAGATGAATATCAATCTCAACCGAATTCAGAGCAGCCATACCATCATCAAAGCTTTTGATGGAGCCTGCCAGAATTCGGTCGGAGTAATTGAATTGCCAATTGAAATTGGTCCCCACACATTCTGCATATCTTTTCACGTACTCGAGATAGATTTGGGATACAACCTGCTCTTGAGACAACCATGGATTTATATGGCTGGGGCAGTCCCCTCCACCCTTCATCAGCAACTGAAATACATTATCAAAAATAGCCTGGTCATAGTCAACGCTAAACCAGAATATCCTCAACATGGGGACATGCCATTCATCAACGCTAATGCAGATGTTGAACCGGTCAGTTTTCATGCCTTGGAAGTAAGCAATACCCAATACCATGCAATTGGAATGCCATTTCTCGAACCCAAGATTTCTGACGAAGTAATGTCGGCTACTCAAGAAATGATGTCATTGGGTCATCAACCGGGACAAGGGTTGGGTAAAGATCACCAGGGTATCCAGTACCTAATTCAATTAGCCAAGCAGACTGGAATAGCTGAACTAGGCTATTCTGCCAGTTCTAGTCATATGAATCCTCATCAGCATCAGCAGATTCCTTCATCTTCAACCATGCGGTGTTTATCTTCGTCTTCAAACTCTGAGTCCGCACAACCTCCTGTAAAGGTGCCAGCCAATGTGATGGCTATGTTATTTCCCAAGCTGGTACCAGTGAAGCATAAAGAAGTCTTTGTTTCAGATCCCCGAGTAGAGGAAGAGAAGCAAAGAATCAAACAAGAAGTCATCCGAATGATGTCGGGCATACGCATCATCGTTCATGATGAACATACCAACAGATACACCCCAGAAGATGATTGCCCAGACGTAATGACCATCATTCGGGATAGGGAGGACAATGACAATCCCTCCCTCGTTGCGGTCCACCCAGACTTTACCCTTGCCAATTGGAACAACATTCATTGCATTGGTCGACAAGGTTAAAACGGGCAGAACTCTTTCTGCCCTGTAGATATAATAACTGCTTACTTTTCTATATAATATTAGCAGTTTATTTTGCCAATATATGCTAACACTGTGTATGATTAACACATTTCATATATACTAAGTGAAAGCATATTTTGTTTCAGGACTTTGAATTTAGATGTGCTTGTACTTGCTGATATGGTGCTTCCTCTCCACAAGGATTGTACCTTTAATGTAGAGATGAATTCAGCCTTAATGGATATACAGGATGACATTGAGGTGCCTCCAGAAATTCAAGAATGGGTCAAAGACAAACCTAAACCCAACCTTGATCAAACCACTTCTTTTAATCTCGGAACCTTAGAAAGCCCTAAGTTCATCCAAATTGGTTCAGACCTTACCCCAAACCAAAGGAATGACATGGTTACACTACTAACCCAATTCTAAGATGTGTTTTCATGGTCTCATGAAGACATGGTGGGCTTGTCCACTGATATTGTCCTTCATCGCCTTCCCATTAAAGAGGGATTTAAGCCAGTCAAGCAAAAGCTCAGACGATTGAAACTTGAGTGGAGTTTAAAGGTTAAAGAAGAAATTGTGAAACAATTTCAAGCTGGCATCATCATGGTGTCTACATATCCTGAGTGGATATCCAACATTGTGACCGTGCCTAAACCCGGAGGGAAGGTACGAGTTTGCATGGATTACCGGGACTTGAACAAAGTGTGTTTAAAAGATAGCTTTCCCGTTCCATTTATCCACATTCTCATTGATAATACTGCGCAATACGACATGTACTCCTTTGCTGATAGCTTTGCAGGGTATCATCAGATCATGGTTACTGAGGAAGACCGTGAGAAAACTTGTTTCATTACGCCTTTGGGAACTTTTTGTTATAGACAGTTGTCATTCGGCCTCATCAATTGCGGAGCCACCTATCAACGAGCTATGATGGCTCTTTTCCATGACTTATGCATAAAGAGATTGAGATCTACGTGGATGACATCATTGTCAAGTCCCGGAATGAGGATGACCATCTAGACCATCTCAGAAAGTTGTTCAATAGGTTGCGTAAATTCAACTTGAAGTTGAATCCAGCTAAATGCGCATTTGGCGTTAAATCAGGCAAGTTGCTAGGATTTCTAGTCAGCCACAAAGGGATTGAGCTGGATCCTGTCAAAATCCAGGCCGTCATGGAAATGCCCATTCCTCAAATAGAAAAAGAAATACGGGGATTTTTGGGAAGAATCAACTTCATTAGCAGGTTTATCTATCAACTCACAGCAACCTGTGAACCAATCTTCAAGCTATTAAGGAAGAAATCCTCCATGAAATGGAATGATGAGTGCCAGAATGCCTTCCTTACAATTAAAGAACAGCTAGTCAAAGCTCCCGTATTGGTATAACCCAGGGATGATGTTCCCCTGTTTATGTACCTGTCCATAAATGACAACGCCATGGGCTGCATGCTGTGACAAAAAGACGATAGAGGCCAAGAACGAGCTATCTATTACCTCAGCAAAAGATTCAGCAGTAGTGAACACAAGTACACTCTGATCGAAAAGACGTGTTGTGCTTTAGCATGGGCTTCCATGAGGTTACAACATTATCTCCATGGTCACACAACCCATCTCATATCCCGCGTGGATCCTTTCAAATACGTGTTCAATAAACCCATGTTAAATTGCTGGCTGTCCAGATGGCAGTTGATCCTACATTAATTTGACATCGTATATGTGACTCAAAAGTCCATCAAGGGTCAAGGAATTGCGGATCAACTGGCCGCCGCACCTTCAGGGGATTTCAATTGGAAACATATTTCCCCAATGAAGGAGTAATGACAGTTCAGCAATAACATCAGTACAATACGCGCCAATCATGGAAGATGTATTTTGATGGGGCTGTTAATATGGAAGGTTCTTGAGCTGGAGCAGTTCTAGTATCTGGTACGGGGGAACAGTATCCCGTCCCCGTTAAATTGCATTTTGTCAGCACCAATAACACAACCGAGTATGAAGGCTGTCTCATGGGGCTAAAACTTTCCCGTGCAATGGGCATCAGGCGGTTAACAGTCTTTAGAGATTTAGAGTTAGTAATCAGACAGTCCACCGGAATCTATCAAACCAAGGAACTACATTTGCTGCCCTATCATCGGCAAGTTTTACAGATGGTTTTGGAGTTTGAAGAAATCTCCTTTCAACACATTCCTCATAATAGGAATGACTTTGAGAACGCATTAGCTACTTTGGCCTCCTTGATTCGTATATCAGACAATGAACACTTGCCAAGAGTCACAATTTCCATGCACAAGGCCCCAGCTTATGGGAACTACGTTGGAGAAGTATCGGATGAGCTACCTCCCATCCAACATCCTTGGTATCAGCATATCAAGGAATATCTATGAGACGGATCTACACCCATTGAGGCAAGCCCGACTGAGAAAAGGCAGATCCATTGACTTGCTATGAAATTCTACCTGAGTGGAGATGCACTATACAAAAGAGATGCAGGACTAGGTCTTTTCAGATGTTTAGACAAAGATCAAGCCCAAAGGCTTATGGATGAAATCCATGGTGGAGTCTGTGGCCCCCACATGAGTGGCCCCTTCCTTGTCAAGAAAGTCCTCATGACATGACATAACTGGCTATCTCTCAAAGCTGGTTGCAATGACCATGTCAGGAGATCTTATCAGTGCCAAATTCTTGGGAATGCTATCCATGCCTCTCCACAGGAACTCCACAATATGAGTTCGCCTTGGCCCTTCGCAATGTGGGGAATGGATGTGATTGGGCCCATTGAGCCTAAAGCCAGTAATGGACATCGATTTATCTTCACCATGATCAACTACTTCACCAAGTGGGTAGAGGCAGCCTCCTTCCCCAGGGTTACCAAAGAAATCATCATTGCTTTCATCAGAAACAATGTCATTTGTCGATACGGACAACCAGAGGTGATTGTATCCGACAATGCTAAGAATCTCAACAACAAAATGATGGAGGAGTTATGCAGTAAATTCCACATCAAACATCTTAACTCTGTTATCTATTGTCCAAAGATGAATGGTGCTGTTGAAGCGGCTAACAAAAACATCAAGAATATTATGCAAAAGATGTCTGCCAACCACAAAGATTGGCATGACCTATTGCCTCTTACTCTGTTATCCTACAGAACCTCAATGCGTACCTCCACTGGGGCAACCCCCTACGCATTAACCTATGGGATGGAAGCAGTGCTCCCCATAGAAGTTCAAATTGAATCCCTCAGACTGTTGATAGACGCTCAACTGGATGAAGACCAATGGGTACAAGACATGTATCACCAATTGTCTCTAATAGACGAAAGGTGAACCACGGCTATCTTTCATGGTCAGTTATATCAACAAAGGATCTCCAGATCCTACAACAAAAAAGTCCGGCTACAGCAGTTTAAACAACATGACTTGGTTTTGAAGAAGATCCTTGACAACCAAGATCAATCTAAGAGAAAATTCGCTCCTAACTGGGAAGGCCCGTTTGTTGTCAAAGAAGTATTGACAGGAGGTGCTCTTAGATTACAAGAAATAGACGGCGATGAATTTCCATAACTCATCAATTCAGACACCGTGGAATGGTACAATGTCTGAAGTTTCCCTCAAGAAAATATCCTGGTGTTGGACCATCATATCACCAGTTATTTCGGTTCTTTAACCCTTTACCACATACAACTATTCCACACATTTCCCCTCAGGGAAACATACTTGTACAAGCCAACAGCCTGGCTTCTCTGCGTTCCTGCAACTTAGGTCATCCCACTACAGATTAAACCTCTCGCGTTTGTAGTTTGGCTACCCGTACAAGGGATTAAACTTCTCATACCTACAGTTTATCCTCAACCTAGGATTAAACTTTCTCCTCCCCGCACTCTGACCTGCACATGGGATTACGCTTTTCCATTCACCTTGAGGGGCGAACTACGTCGACCTGATCTCCTCTTCAATAGGAGTACGTAGGCAACCATGTTACATGGCCCGGTCGTAATAAAACAAAAACAACAAAAACATTTCTACCCTTACAGAAACAAAAACAACCAAAAACATTCCTACACCATTTATGCCATATACAGCGTTGAACCTCTTACAACAGGTTTGAACTACACAGACCTGATCTCCTCTTCAATAGGAGTACGTAGGTATCCATTCATGGTGCAGTCTCACCCCCTATCAAAATACAAACCCTTGTCAGTTGGTACTGGGATCAAACTTTAATCCACTATATTTCATTCGGCTTCAGACAAAAGGGATGGAATTACCTGAACTCCTCCCAAATAGGAGATTTGGCGACCATCTAAGTTGCGGTCATACCTTGAAGAGCAACACCAATCCATAAGAGATGGAATTAACTAGGTTTCTCATAAATAGAAGTACTGGCGACCATCTGTGGTGCAGTCAATCTCTGAGAAGAAAGCCACACTCCTCTTAACATTTTTATTTAGAAACCAGTCCCAAGACACCAAAGATGGTAGGGATACAAACAGATCAATGATCCAGTCTAAACTGTCCAGAGGCAACTCAATGTCCATCCATCCAGGAGGAATTCAGAATACATCAAGATCACAAGCCCTGAAGCAGCAGGCAAAATATCAAGCAAGTAGCAAAGCATATCTAAAAGGGAAAGGATCCAGAAATATATTTCCCTGTCATATATATAATGATGTTTGATATATACAATATAAACTGTACATGATAAAATGGCTAAGCTAGTATGTGCAGGAAAATACAAGCCCAACATAGCATCCCTCTCAGAAGAAGGAGGCGAAGCTGTGGTCTCCTGTATGAGGACATCCACACGACCCAATAGATCTGCAGCCATCCGCATGGTGACCATATGATCATCAATATATGCGCTCATCTCTGCAATCATACCAGTGATAAAGGACCTCACTGCAGTACTATCTGTAATGGCTACATCCCGGGCAGATATGGCACTATCCCGCTCCACTATCATTGCATCTCTGGCTGATCTAGCCTCATCCCGCTCAACATTAGCGGAATCTCTGCGAGCTAATGCCTCGTCTCTCTCTAATAGAGTTGCGTCTCTCCCATCAAGGGCAGTCACATCATAGATCGAGCCTGATCTCTCTCAAAGGTCATCAGACGAAGACTCTGCTCAAATTACTGTGCTGAATGCTGAATCACAACAGTACTGGTACTGGGAGAATCTAAAAGAGATAATGGAAACCCAACACCTGGCTCCTCCTCGATGTGGGAATCAATGTCCTCCATGGGCTCTCTCTCATCTAACTCACTATCCGGTACTGTGGATACTACCGCAATAGATAAAATCTTTGTCTCCATCTATGCGGAATTCTCTGCAGAACAACCTGAATGATTGATAGAAAAATTAGTTATCTCATGCTGATCCCAACAAACATACACCCGGGATCGGTCCTCTACTGAAAGATATCGAGAAGCTGAATGCTGACCTATCGCCCCTCGAAAGGATGAAAATCCTGAAACTGGTCGAACTGCGACATCACAGCCAGCGGGTGATAAGTAGTCACGCCCCTCAAACTAGCCAAAGGGAGGTAGTCCATGCCCGGAGCATGAGTAATAAAGTTGTATGGTGAGCTAAGCCCCGAACACGAAAATATGGAAAATGGATCTCTGATATCCGCCAAAAATGTGGACCAAGACATAGCATCCATACACTCCAATGGCTGAAAGGAGTAGGACATGGCTATATCGTGGGTGAACCAATACCCATGCCGTCTAAGAGTGCCAATCGTCTTAAGTGTGACATAAACCACACATATAGCATGACCGAACTACCTGTGAACACTCATGTCAGATAAGTGCAGCAGTAGGTGGCTGACCGCAGGGTCTCTGCTATGATCATCTGTATAATGGTACGACCCTCCCTGAGAGCTCTCACGGCCATGATGACACCTATGTCTATCTCATCCATGTAGCGTGGCATATAGACATACGATAGTACGCACAACAGTAGTACATCAACCCTGGCTAAATGCCAATGATCCTTCGGTGTGGTGAAATCCCTTGAATGTCGTGAATATCTATCCTTAGAGCCAAATCTGTCATACAGAAAATGCTGGGATATCACATGACCAGATGTCAGCTCGTCCTGCACCACTCTGCGCCGTAATCCAGTGAGAGTCATGAACTGTCTACTCATGTCTCCCAAAGCCATATGCACGTAAGGTCTGTCTAATAGCAGCATCATCAATCACGCATACTCCTCCAGAGTAGGAGTCAACTCATGGGTCCCAAATTGGAAAACCTGCCTATCCGGTACTCAATGCTCTAGCCTCCGGTCCACAAACCCTGCGGGAACCTGAAACATCAATAATGTCATGGTATGATGCAGAAAATGATCTACAGTCACCTTGTCTGATGGTGATATGCTATCATACCATGATCGCATACCCAATGTCACCAAAGATGGTTGGGTATGATCTATACGGCTAACGGTAGAAGAAGACATTTGTACGAGCCGTGTCATAAGACCATCCAGGGGTCAATGCTAAATATCTCTGGACACACATACATATGTATAACATGATACATGCATAACAAATAATGGATGGCAATATGATATAGGGAATGAAAAACTAGGCATACATTCCTAAGTATATCATCATCTAATACATCATCTCTGTACAGCTACAAATACAGGGAAATGGGGCACAGACACCCTACTACTAACAGAGGCCTATCAAAAGATATAGCGAGAATGGGGTACAGCCACCCAATATCTAGCAGAGGCCTATCAAAAGATATAACAAGAATACCCATCAGAAGAAGATAATGGTGTCGATGTCCACATTATCAATCCTGTCCACCTGATGTAACTCCTCTTGAGTCACTGGATCTCTATCAACAGGGATGTCAGGCCTTAAAAAAGGAGGATCTGCACCGGCAAAATCGAATGGGTCATCTGAGGGGCCAGTGCCCGAGCTGGAAGGATCAAATAAAGCCGCCTCTGTCGAATCTCTGCCCAAATGCCGGATAAATATGTGTGCCTGGTCCAACTATCGAGTCAAACTATCACTCTGTGTTATATGAGTCGGATCTCTGACACAAGCTATCCAATCCGTTATCATCACGGATCCTGGAACCATATCCCCCATAAACTGTGTGGCACGGGACTGGGCTCCGATAGTACGAGGGAACCCTCAACGCTGGAACGTCTCCTGAGTACATGGACCCTCTGATAATGCAAAACCGTCAACCCCCAACAATGGGATGTCAATGACGGGTGACTGCAAAACAAGCCAATGACGCCTGACATGAGGCGAGATCGGCATACGAATCTCCCATGTGGTGCTCCTAATAGTACGCTCTCCTAAATAGAGCTCCAAGCCTCCATCTGTGAAGAGAGAAACTCTCTTGGTGGAAATCAAATACTCAACTCCAGTCGGGTATCCATCCTCAAAATCGATGGTCAAGTGTTCCCCTGAATAGGGAATCCATGTGATGGTGTCAGGTGTCAGCAACTCCAGCTGTATACGGCAGTGAGTGAAACCCTCAGCTACAGGGACCTCCGGAAAAATGGAATGATGCCTTCGTCGTCCTCTTGGATAGGTATCTAAACCTAACACACTCATATGATGCAAGCATGGGAGCCTCTCATATGCCCGAAACTGCCAACACAATGGCAAAACTTCTGCGATCAGTAAACACTCTTAACCAAGAAATGGGAAATGACAAGAGAAATACTCACTAGCAGAAATGGGTAGAAGCCTAGCCAAGCCTCGGTCAAATCCTGTGAGCGCATACGCATTCCCCGGAGGAAATAGGCAAAGGTGTAGGAACCCCAATCATACTCTCCAATACGGTCCACATGACGCGTGGCGCTGATCAAAGTCAACGACACCGTAGAAGAGTTATCTACTATGAAGCAGCTTCTAATGATCATAAGGAACAATAGCCACAGAATGTGATCCCTGATTCTGACAACATCAGGCATGGGCTCACTCAAAAGCCCGCTCATAGCATTTACGCTCAAAGGACCTGAACAGGCAGTCCTGCCCTTGAGCGCCTCTGCCGAAACTACTAACAAGGATCTGACGGTAGTAGGGGTAATATTTGTCATACAAGGCACTGGCTCCCCTCCAAATTCCATACCTGTGATAAATCACCAATCCATCGGCATCATGATCACCTCGCAATCTAGTAAATAGAGTGACTGAGTCTGATGAAACCATCGCTCAGATAATGCCTTAAGGTAACCTCAGGGACAACGATGGGGAAGGATGGAGAAGAATGCCCCGAATCCCCAATCATGCACCACAGCTCTATAATCAGGATGAAGAGCCTGATACATGGAATGTATGCTGAACCAATTCCCTCAAGGCTGTGTAAAACTAGGAACCTGCATGAAATGCAGATCAACATCAAAACCCTTTGATCCTCATCAATAGGAAAGAAGGAATATCACTATCTAACGTCATACCTCGTTAGCATGCAAGTACATCGAGGGATGTCTGCTCAAGTCACCCAGCAGCTCTGGATTTGCCACCTGAATACTCGGGAGCTCCCTACGAGGAACATGTACAGCAGGAGCGGGATCCTCAATCAGAATATCCTCATCCACGTCCTCGACGTCTGGTACGTCTGCCTGGACTGGACGAATCACGACCTCCACCAATAGATGAGGTTGTCTGACAGAACGGGGTCGAGGCACTTCAGAAGCCCTCCTCCGTATACCAGAAGTGGTCCTGCGGGAACTACTCGGCTGATCCGGATCCATGATATCTGGACAACAAGTCTCCAAACCACCTCAGAAAGGGTGTGGTATTTCCTTACCTAGAGCTTTCTATAATGCATTTTATGACTATATGCATTTCTTCATTTACTTTAACATATAATAGAGTTAAAATGCATGACTACACAATGCCTATATTTTGAAAATTTTTGCCATAGTCCCCTTTGAAAATAGGACTATCCATATACACATAGGCATGTCTAGGTGGCCATTCAGTAGCACACCTGCCAAAAAGTCATATACATAATATATGCATTAAAAATCAAAATTATTCATGCATAAGGTTAACCTCAATATCAGGAGTACTTTACTTTTCTACCTTTTTCTCATTGGACTTCAAATAGGGCAAAAATAGCAAAAAAAGAAGGTGCCAATTTGACTGTCTCAAAAGTCAAATTTTTTTACATCATTATGTTCAGTATGGTATAATACTAACATTTACTATGTTAAATATTTTTTATCAAGTCATTTGTGCACACATAATCACTACTATGTGTTTAGATGCATTTCATGCGATTACTCAAAATCCAACGAATAAAAACTGGAAAAAATACATGCATACGTTACCAGGATAGTGTAGAACACTTGTACGGTGACAAAATTTGCAGAAAATAGCCCGAACTCAGCAAATCTGAAGGAGGCTCACGAATTTCTCTTCGCAAAGCAAGTTGAAAATAACTTGTGAGACCAATCTGCTAGATTATATCATCAACGGTTGGCCATAGGCTCATCTGCGGCTGCAACATGTGTACCTGCGGCCCCCCTATATGGGCGCCACCCCTCCGGCTCGGTCCAGTTCGAGTTGTAAAGGAGTTCTTGCGGACTAGAAAGGTCAAATTGGGAATAAAAATGCCACGCAATTGAACAAAATATCATGTAATCTGGGCCTTCTAAGATGAAGCTTTGAGTCTGTACATCACTCATTGGTAGTCACCCGAACACGAGGTATACCCTGCCAATGATCTCATTTGTTACAAATCACATCCAGCAATACCTTGTATAGGTCCAATGCCACCAACTCCTGGTTATTACCCTAAAAGATCAACGTAGATCCCCGATGGGGGTTACAACGTGAAGCCCTGGCAGGGGATTACAATGTGAATTCAAGCCATTGACACAAATATCAATGAAGGTCAAGTAGCCTTAACGTTATCTTAGTCGATATCGATTAAACCTATCAGAGCTCTAGAGCTATTCGAGGATTTTATGCTCGATTCCTCATATTCCCCAGCGGATCCCCGGTGGGGGTCACAACGCAATGATTCCATTGATTCAAACATCAGCGAAGGTCAAGCAACCTTGACAATCTACCCAAAGAGTGTTCCATTGATTCAAACATCAACGAAGGTCAAGCAACCTTGACAGTCTATACCACAAGGTTTTTTTAGTCGTTGATTCACATGTCGGTGAAGTAAACGTCAAGGAAGCTCAGGCATCCCTGACAACATTTGTTGTTGGCAGTAAATCCGACAGAATCTTGACATGTCGTGGCGATACCAACCAGGAAAAGTCAATGTTATTAAAGATGATAAATGATGGAATATGTTATACATATCCTCAAATAGACCAAGCTTTATCCTCATAGATCTCTTACACATAAGAAGTACATCTTCAGGATCAAGTCATTATCAAGGACCCAGGAATTTGGTGATAATCCCAACATCAACATCCTAACAGATTCAGATTACACATCAAATCTGGTCATCATTTTGTATCCCAAGTTGAAGCAACAGGGAGCCAACAATCATCCCCAGCATGTTGGGCTACAACCTCGTACACATGCATTATACAGTTGCATCATGTTGCTACATATAGTACCATGTTTATCTTATTGCATTTCAAGTGTCTAGGATTCTTTATCCTACCCATGCATCGCCATACATGAGTATGATAAAGAGGGGCATCTGTAGACACTCAAAATATTTTGTACTGCAACAATTCATATATATATATATATATATATATATATGAACTGTTGTTGAAATCTGTTTGATGAGCTTGGATTTTACAACCGGTGAGTTTAATGCTTTTATATATATATTTCGTCCCACCTGGAGTTCACTTCGTGGTGGTTGATCGCTTTTAAAGATTTCTTTACATTTCATCCTGCCTGGAGTTCACTTCGTGGCAGTTGATTGCTTTGTACAGATTTATTTATGTTTCGTCCCGCCTGGAGTTTCCTCCGTGGCGATTGATAGCTTTTACAGCTTTATTTATATTTTCTGATCCCCCGTGGAGGTGCTTCGTGGTTGGTGATCATGTTTGTATATATATATATATATATATATATATATATATATATATATATAGGGTCAGGATTAGGTAAGGACTCCCTTACTTTGTTAAAATGCGGACTTTTTTTTTTTGATTTTTTTTGGTTTTTTTTTTAAAACAACTAAAAAAAAATATTTAATATTTTATGGAACTGAAATTTTTTTCATAATACAGTGTTTTGGATGTGATTTGGGTACGTATAACAAAAATATGTATGTACAGTCTGGGCAGACTGTACCACCACTTTTTGGTATAGGTATTCAAAACACGCCCAAAACATTATATTATGGAAAAATTTCAGTTCCATAAAATATTAAATATTTTTTTTTAGTTGTTTTAAAAAAAAACCAAAAAAATCAAAAAAAAAAAGTCCGCATTTTAACAAAGTAAGGGAGCCCTTACCTGATCCTGTCTGTGTATATATATATATATATATATATATATATATATATATATATATATATATATATATATATATATATATATTTACATCTTTTATATAGACCTGCTTATTGCTTTCATTCAAATTGTAGTATCATGTGCGCCTAGGAATCATGTGATCACAAATTCAGCCTATTAAATCTAGATTCGGTTCCCGTGATGGACATTTTCAGTTGTAAGCAGCTTGTAAAGTATTCTGCGGTGTCTGAATTTCCTCAGATAATCTCATACCCACGAGGAAGTCGGTATTATTTTATATATTATTTTCGTACGGATGCCTCGCATTTGTAAAATAAAATCAACCAAGCCGAACACTTAATAAAATGGGGGTGTAAACGTTTCAATTACTATTGAGCATCAGGGTTTGAAAAACCTTTTTTATAAAACATCACTACTATATCTTGCTAAAAAACTGAATTTTTACATAAATTCAAACCCTGTGGATATAGGTACGAACGAGGCCTCACACTACTTCTAAATAACAGCACATTGACCCCCCCACACACACATTCAGATAATAGTTTCTTGAAAAGAGGTGGTCACCGTGGTAACACGGATGTCGGGGGGATGCCTAACACCTTCCCTCCGCATAACCAAGTCCTCAGACCCTAATGAATCTCGATTTCAGCGACCCGTTTAGCAGTGTCACATCACTAGGTCAATATGCAAACCTTTTCTTGGTTGTGTTGGTACAACCATTTAAAAAACCAACTGGCGACTCTTAACAGTCCATCGTCGACATTATACATGTCGGACCTTTTTCACTTATTTTTTTCAAACAAATCTCACCTAAAATGAGAACACCAAAGCACAAGTAACAGAAAGGGACATTTAAAATTCCCGACGTCGACAAATAGTACTCGTGAATAGTACCGTATTTGTGAATAGTGTCATATACGTGAATAGTACTGTATACGTGAATAGTAACCTCGACATAAAAAGGTAAAAATTTCATAATAAAATTTATACCAATATTTCGGCATAATGATAATGAACGAAATAACATCATTTACGAAGAAAATAACATCCCTTATCTCAAAAGAACAGTACTTCTGACTGGAATATCAGATATAACACTGAAGAAAACATGCACTAAATAGCAACACTCAAGATATCTAAATACTCACAAAAATACGCTCGACATTATAGAGAGAGAAAACTACAGTTTTCGGTGTAATTTTTAATTCTAACTAAGCACCCTATTTATAGGAAAATGTTAGAACGTCAAAGCAGACTAAATTTAATAAAATAATATTTTATACAAAATTTTCACTCCCACCACAATTGATCAAATTTTAGCACACCACAGTGGGGCCCACTAAAATAAGAAATTCCATACCAACCAAAAGTGGGGCCCACCATATTTTTAATAAAAATATTTATTTCTGAAACTCCAATAATTCATAATAAATAGGCCTTTTATCAGAAAAATACGAATTGTATATCCATGTCATAGGAAATTTAATTCTCTTCAACTTTGTAGAAGAAAGTTTTTTCAAATTCCAATCAGAAAATGTCCGAAATCCATATACGGATGATTTTTAATACCTCCATTCTAACAAAATACTGATAAATCACCTCAATATTAATTCATTCATTTATATCTACATAAAATAAATATTTTTTTATCATATAAATTAATAATTAATTATTTACAAATAATATTACAGAATCACAATTATGACAACTAGGTCGTTCCTAGGAAAGAGGGGACTTTCCAATAAGGATTTATCATTATTAGCGCGTAATTAGGTGATCACACCCCTTTCCTAGACATAACTTGTAACAACCCCAAAATAGGTCCATTTCATCCAACCCATTTTGAGTCGCTAAATACATGGTACAGAAAACAACTACAACTTTATTACAACAATTGTCATGCAAAATACAACAACACATATACTGTGAGTTTGGATACAAATATATATCAACTGTGACTCATATCCCAACCGTGGACAGCACATCATAATGACACCTTACATAAAGGTATAGTCGAAAACTGTTTTAGAAATTAAAATCTTTGGGAAGTGCTCAAGGAAACCTTCGTACATGGGAGGCCATGCGTCTAGGTTATTATAGATATCATATGGCCACAGAATTATCCTTGGTTGACCCAATAGACCCCAAAGAAAAACAAGAAGATTACTATCATATTCTTCCCAATGGCAAGTCTTCTCCTGACATATCATTATCTCCACTGTCTCTAATTGAGAGTTATATTTCAAATAGACTCCAAGATCATATAAATAGTGCTGGTAGATATACTCAGCAAGTGGATGAACACATCCATGTCTTATGATGACACGAGGTGGTATGTCATTAGACATCTTGTATGACAGTGGCAAAACACTCTTCCAAGTTAAATTCACCTCACCCTCAACATCTATAGACCACCGTTCTATTCCCTTGTTATTCCCCCGCTCGACCCAGCTACACTCGTATTACCTGAAAGGAATTATGAAGCAAAAGGGTGAGCACAGCTAGCTCAGTAAAGAATCTCATGACTAAAGATAAATAAATTATCAATAGCCTTCAACAGTAATAAATCAGAGATTTAGAACATATGATATATGATAAAAAATTTCAACCATAGTTGCAGCGGAACGAGCAATCCATTAGAAGAGTCAAATAAACTATAAAGTTTATTATCTTCTCCATGTTTAAAGTCCATCAACAATGTTTTATCCCTATAACATCAATCAACAATTCCTGTCCACAATCACATATATAACTCATAATCGTAATTGTTGTTCTAAATTCCTTTTCTCATCCAGGACAAAGATAATTTTTATCACCTAAAACATCAAAGATCATGGTTATACCAAATCACAGTTCATGTTCATAATCATACTAATAAATTCATCTTTGCACTACGGCCAAAGATATACATCAATAAGTCATCTTTGCACTACAGGCCAAAGATATTCATCAACAAGTCATCTTTGCACTACAGGCCAAAGATATTCATCAACAAGTCATCTTTGCACTACAGGCCAAAGATATTCATATCTCAAAGAAATACATAATCATTTCAGAATTTATATAAACCATAATTATAACCATATATGTTGATCAATTCACCTTTGCACTTAAGCTAAAGATATTCAATTATAAATTCAATGGTCATGATCATACCAGTCACAATTCAACTTTTCACTACTGGCCAAAGAGAACCCTAGTCATGATCATATCAATAATCTACCCATCTTTACACTCCAGTGAAAGAGAATTTCAACATTAGGGTTATAAAAATGTTATATATGATAATAAAATCAATATAATTAATATATAGTTTTAATCTCCAGAGTAATATTCATAAATCAACTATAATTTGGTTAGAAAAAGAAACCAATTTTGTCATGAATAGTAACTCGTGAATAGTAACTCATGAATAGTAAACCCGACTCATAAAGGTAGAAATCCCACAATAAAATTCATACCAATATTTCGGTATAATGATATTGAAAGAATAATATTTATTTAAGCTTATAAACAATTTATTTTAATTGTTTACACTTTACTAAATAATGCATTTAATCATTCTAAAATGCCAAACTCATAAAATTTCATCACCAATAACCAAAACCCTCATCAAAAAATCTGCATATACCTCATATATGATTCTCAAGCCATAAAATTATATTTTCCAATTTTCTTACTTCACATAACATATTTAATTCATTTACTCATAACTAGAATATTTTCATGAAAAATACTAAATCAGTTCCAAAAATATTTCTTTTCTGGGATTTAGCAGAATATAGTCCTATATTGAACATATATTTTTCTCAGAATTTTTAAAAGTCATTTACTATTTTTCAAATGGCCAAAACCACCGAATATTTAAATATTTATCATAAATTGTACTTTTATCCAAAAATTCCGAAATTCACAGGGTATACTGATATCATATAGATGTACTCCCAATAAAAATTTCATCAATTTTGGAGTTAACCACATGGAGTTATAAGCAGTTACTTTTAAAATAGTCTTTTCTCATAAAATCCATAACTATTAATCTATATATCCAAAAATCACCATTTTTGGACACAATCTACAAAACTCATCAAAATATCATTTCAAATTTTTCCAGAATTTTTGAAGGTTCAGAAGAGTTTCGAAATAATAACCCTTAAAATCCCTTATTATCCCTTACCTCGAAAGACAGTACCTCTGACTGGAATAACACTGAACGAACTTGCACCGTATAGCAATACTCAAAGTATACTCAAAATACTCACAAGAATACGCTCGATAATATAGAGAGAAAACTTCAGTTTCTGGTGTGATTTTCAATTCTAACCTAAGCACCTATTTATAGGAAATTGCTTAGAACGCCAAAGCAGAAAATTTAATAAATTAATAATATATATATTAAGTTTTCTAAGCCAACCCTCCTAGATCTGAATTCAGCAACATGACACATTTATAACATGTGGAACACACACCAAAAACATTTTTATTATTTAAAATAATTAAAACTTCCAAAAATCATTTATTTTGGAACTCCGAAACTTCAATAATTCATAATAAATAGCCCTTTTGTCAGAAAATTCGAATATCACGAGTTTTTATAGAAAATTCAATTCTCTACAACTTTGCAGAAGGAAGTTTTTCCAAATTCCAAACAGAAATTGACCGAAATCCACAAACGGGCGATTTTACAGGCTATAATCAAATTTTCAGTCAAGAAACAGGTCTACCGACACACAAAATCTGTTTTTAATATTCATTGCAACAAAAATACTCTTTCTCCTCATATACTCATATATCCCACATTCATCGTAAAAATATCACCGTTAATATATTATTAAAATAATATATTTAAATGAATTATTTTATCAGAAAAAGATAAAATATTATTTTTCAACAATTGTCACATTAAAAATTTTCTCCATCCATATCCACATAAAATCAATATTTTCCTCATCATATAAATTAATAATTTAATTATTCACAAATAATATTACAGAATCACAATACTGACAACCAGGCCGTTCCCAGGAAAGAGGGGGCTTTCCAATAAGAATTTCTCCTTACTGGCGCGCAATTAGGTGACCAAACCTCTCCTTAGACACAACTTTCTAGACATTGCCAATAATGTTATCTAATAATATTATTCAGATAATATGAATTATTGCTTCGATAATGGAAAATACTGTGTAATGACAATTATTGAAACAACAATAATATAAAATATCAATGCAGCAATTATTGAATCAATAACATAAAATACTGAACAATAATTACTGTAACCATTATTGAGTAGTGCTTTCTTACGTAAGAGTCAATAATTGGTGCAATACCGTGTGCTACTGTGTTTTAACCACCGAGTTTTTTAACAGTATTAACGGTAACAACTACGTCGTTATTTTTAAAAAACTTTAATTTGTTGTTTTCTTCATTCGACAGTTATTCTGTTACGGGGCCCACAAAAGGCTGCACCGTCGTACGAATATTCCCCGACAGAAAGAATATTCTACGACCAAACGAATATTCCCCGACAACAATGAGTATTTTATATCCACTTGCTTATTTTGAAAAAAAAAAATTCATATATCACCCTTAACTTTAACCTTTTATCAATTTAACCATTTACTGAATTGTAATTATAACAAAAATTGAATACTTTTATTTCATAAAATTTGGGGTCTTACAATCTCCCCTCCTTATGAAATTTCGTCCACGAAATTTACGTACCTGGTATTTCGAAAAGTTGAGAATACCTTGCTTTCGTTTCAGATTCTATCTCCCGGGTCATTATTATTTCTCCATTACTCATCACCCGTGATAACTTCATTTGCGTTCCTCATTTGTTGGGAAGTCATGACAACCGCTATCCCTTGAACTACCCGGTTTGACTTGTCTGGGGGCAGCATTTGGCGTCATCACTACCGTTGGAACATACTTTTCTATAGGGCATATTCCTCCTTCAACTGCCTCTTCGTACTCCTGATTCATGATCTGAATCATCAATCTTCGATCCATATCAAATTCAGGTTGACCACTCTGTACAGGGTAATTCAAAACACAATGTTGAGTTCTCCCAATTGCTTTCCAAAAAGAGAAATTCATATCATCTATTTTAGCCTTCTTAGATCGAACATCTCTTTCCACAATATCCACGTGTCGTGTGGCTTTTACCCATGCATCACTTATTCTCACTTGTTCAGTTTTTTCTTCTTTCAGCTCAGATTCCATCTTTATCATCTTATACTCTGCCAAAGAATGCTTCTGTTCAAGCATCACATATCGGGTAACACAAGCTTGAATTGTTGTATCCTTTTGCTCCACGACTGCCTGCAATTCTTCAGCCTGTTCTTCTAACGCATGAATACGATTTTGCAATTCTACATTTTGATCATAAAATACCTCTAATAAACTCTCCTCAGGTACCTCTTCTTCCTCACTCTCAGCTATTACCTCTGCGACTATCTCGGGTGCAACTATCAATTCTTCACTCACCACATGGATATCTCTAATTCATTCTTCGTCTGTCACCACATTAGTGATTAGAGGTATCCCAACAGTCTCATTCACTCCATTGTTAGCATTCTCAGCTGCCATTCTCAAATACTGCCATAAAATAAGGGTTAATTAAGCAAATTAACATATCACATAATATTCGTATATTATGACCGACCAATAATTAAGCTTAGGTAGGACATACTAGCGAAGGATTTACTCATCTCTCCCCTCCTAGTTCTAATCTCGATCTCCGTCAGAGATCATATCCCTAAGCTCTGATACCAAATGTAACAACCCCAAAATAGGTCCATTCCATCCAACCCATTTTGAGTCGATAAATACATGGTACAAAAAACAACTACAACTTTATTACAACAATTGTCATGCAAAATACAACAACACATATACTGTGAGTTTGGATACAAATATATATCAACTATGACTCATGTCCCAACCGTGGACAGCACATCATAATGACACCTTACATAAAGGTATAGTCGAAAACTGTTTTAGAAATTAAAAAATTTCAACCATAGTTGCAGCGGAACGAGCAATTCATTAGAAGAGTCAAATAAACTATAAAGTTTATTATCTTCTCCATGTTTAAAGTCCATCAACAATGTTTTATCCCAATAACATCAATCAACAATTCCTGTCTACAATCACATATATAACTCATAATCGTAATTGTTGTTCTAAATTCCTTTTCTCATCCAGGACAAAGATAATTTTTATCACCTGAAACATCAAAGATCATGGTTATACCAAATCACAGTTCATGTTCATAATCATACTAATAAATTCATCTTTGCACTACGGCCAAAGACATACATCAATAAGTCATCTTTGCACTACAGGCCAAAGATATTCATCAACAAGTCATCTTTGCACTACAGGCCAAAGATATTCATCAACAAGTCATCTTTGCACTACAGGCCAAAGATATTCATATCTCAAAGAAATACATAATCATTTCAGAATTTATATAAACCATAATTATAACCATATATGTTGATCAATTCACCTTTGCACTTAAGCTAAAGATATTCAATTATAAATTCAATGGTCATGATCATACCAGTCACAATTCAACTTTTCACTACTGGCCAAAGAGAACCCTAGTCATGATCATACCAATAATCTACCCATCTTTACACTCCAGTGAAAGAGAATTTCAACATCAGGGTTATAAAAATGTTATATATGATAATAAAATCAATATAATCAATATATAGTTTTAATCTCCAGAGTAATATTCATAAATCAACTATAATTTGGTTAGAAAAAGAAACCAATTTTGTCATGAATAGTAACTCATGAATAGTAACTTCATGAATAGTAACTCGTGAATAGTAACTCATGAATAGTAACTCGTGAATAGTAACTCATGAATAGTAAACCCGACTCAAAAAGGTAGAAATCCCACAATAAAATTCATACCAATATTTCGGTATAATGATATTGAAAGAATAATATTTATTTATGCTTATAAACAATTTATTTTAATTGTTTACACTTTACTAAATAATGCATTTAATCATTCTAAAATGCCAAACTCATAAAATTTCATCACCAATAACCAAAACCCTCATCAAAAAATCTGCATATACCTCATATATGATTCTCAAGCCATAAAATTATATTTTCCAATTTTCTTACTTCACATAACATATTTAATTCATTTACTCATAACTAGAATATTTTCATGAAAAATACTAAATCAGTTCCAAAAATATTTCTTTTCTGGGATTTAGCAGAATATAGTCCTATATTGAACATATATTTTTCTCAAAATTTTTAAAAGTCATTTACTATTTTTCACATGGCCAAAACCACCGAATATTTAAACATTTATCATAAATTGTACTTTTATCCAAAAATTTCGAAATTCACAAGGTATACTGATATCATATAGATGTACTCCCAATAAAAATTTCATCAATTTTGGAGTTAACCACAAGGAGTTATAAGCGGTTACTTTTAAAATAGTCTTTTCTCATAAAATCCATAACTATTAATCTATATATCCAAAAATCACCATTTTTGGACACAATCTACAAAACTCATCAAAATATCATTTCAAATTTTTCCAGAATTTTTGAAGGTTCAGAAGAGTTTCGAAATAATAACCCTTAAAATCCCTTATTATCCCTTACCTCGAAAGACAGTACCTCTGACTGGAATAACACTGAACGAACTTGCACCGTATAGCAATACTCAAAGTATACTCAAAATACTCACAAGAATACTGATAAGTCGGTTTTATACCTACTTATCCGGCATCTATTACTTGAATTATTTGCTTAATCTCATATTTCTTAGTGACTTTTGATGCATTTTGTTTCCATTTTGTAGATTATATGCTTGGAAGCGGCATGAGCGACTATTGGTATAAAATTTGCAAGGAAAAGCAATTCCGGTTAAAGTTCGGGTTTTCAGGTTTATTTTGTGTGCATTTCTTGTTTGTGGCGTGGAACTTGGATCATGTGAAGAGATTCTTTATTGGCAATTCCGGAACATCTTACATCATTTTAATTAGAAGCTCGGATGCGAGAGTATGGTTTCTAGCAACAAAGACAAAATTTTGAGTTGTTTTGATTGTCGTTACACAGTAGCAGCTGCTTCCGATGGGATTTTGACAGTCATCTGTTTGTTATTTCTGAAAGATCAAAGAACGAAAGTTGTAGATCTCGTCGTTAGATTCGATTTGATAGGTCGCGGTCCCTATAACTCCTCCCGGTGTAAAAGTTATGACAGTTTTAGCAGAAGAGGTTCCAGCAGAAAACGTAATTCGCAGATTAGTACCCAGCCGGGGCTGGGCCTTTTTAAGTGTTACCACCCAGCCGGGGCTGGGTGTCTGGGCAGCAAAATCAGAATGGTATCCAGCTGGGGCTGGCTTGTGCAATGGAAAATGTCCAGCTGGGGCTGGGTACTCGGAAATAAAGACTCCTAGTTGGTTTCTAGTGCTACAAGTGTGGAGTTTTAGAGATAGTAATGACTTGGGACTTGTATATGCATGGAATTATAGTCAAAATACATGTGGTAGCATATATATGGATACAAAAACTCTGAGATTAGAGTAGACACAAGGAAAAATTACGAAGAAAAATCTCAGTTTTTCTAACAAGCATAGGAGGAGTATTTCAAAGCGATTTTCGAGACGATTGCGATTCTAGGCTACGTGAGGGGTGTTTTTCAATATTCTTCATATTAGTTTATTATTTGTAATTGAAAAGATGATTTCCATGATTTATTCAGTGTTTATTTCGTTTATTATGAACTAAATCACTTTTTAGGCTTATGATAGATCTTTTAAGTGAATCTATGGTTTTGTAAACTTTGATTTCCAATTTAATAAGCTATTTCCAGTTTATCTATATTAATTTGTGCTTGAATCTATGAATCGCCTGATCAACAATTCTTTGTGGAGTTGGATGGAATCGAGAGAGGATATTCAAATCTAGACCTAGTTGATATAGCATGTGTTCAGGATTTTGTTAATAGCTTAAACTTGATGAGTGTTAAGGTAGAGATATGCTTGACATCGCATGTAATCGTATAGAGAACTTATTCTTCAACCTTCTTCAATTGTAATTCACATAGAGATATAGTGAGTTAGTTGCTTAAGGTGTTTAACGAATTTCTATCTTAATTGTGGATTGACGTTAATATGGTATTAGTGCATCGAGAGGTGGTTAATACTACGTTCGTGTTCTTGATTAATAAACTGGAATAGTGAGTTAAATTGGAATAAAAGTGTTAAAATCAGAGTGAAGCTTAGGGTGAAATCATAAGTCTAATTCTCCATTAATTGTTTAAAATTCTAGATTTTGATATTTGTGATTAGTTTGTGATAGTTTAATTACTTTTTAATTTAGAATAGTTATTTTTTTTAATCATTGAATTTGATTTGTTTAATAAAATTAGGGTTAATAGAAGATTGGTAATTGTAAGTTGAGATTTTTGCTAATAAGTCTCTGTGGGAACGATACTCTACTCATCACTTTATTACTTGTTGACCACGTATACTTGCGTGTTGTGCGTATATAGATTTTACCCAACAAGTTTTTGGCGCCGTTGCCGGGGAATTAGTTTAATATTTTTTACCAATATTAATTTCAATCAAATTAGTCTTAATTTAAACATTTTTATTTTTATTTTTAATTCTCTTCCTATATTTCTCTCTTTTCAGGTACCATGGATGACTTTGCGTATCAATGGCAATACACGAACATGACTCAACCAAAAGAAAAGGAGATTGACAGACTCGCGACACTTTCCGCAATGTCAGCACAAATTAAAGAACTTTCGAGGAAGTTGGACGTTATCGCAGCCCAACAGAGTCAAAGGATGGCAATCATGTGTGACTATTGTGCTGGCAACCATCCGAGTCATCAATGCACCGTTAGTTTTGGGCGGCGAAAATAAGGTGGTGTATACCTCAACCAGTATGCATATGATAATTACCATCAAGTTTGGGGGTATCACCCGGATTCTTCATGGAGCTACAACTATCAGGACCAATACTCTGCTCCAAATCCAACATATCCATCAAATTTCTCAAATCCACCTCCAATGCAACAAGAAGACAATTCAGATTTCAAGGAATTCATGTTAAGGATTATAGCAGAAAAAGAAGAGATGATAATGAGTCAGGAGTTATCAACCCAAAATTTTAATAATCGAATGGAACAACTCCTCACTGCCTCAACCAATGGTCCTCAATACATGGCTTCCGAGACTGAAAAAGAAAAGTCAAGGTTGGAGGAATTGGTGTCCAAGTTCATAGCATCAAATGAGGAGAGAATGAGTAATCAAGCGAGGTCAATTCAAAATCTTGCTGATCAGATAGAGCAAATGACCAAAGCCGTAAGCAACCTTCCTCCAAACACTTGGTTTTATGACATGGATGATGAAATTGACGAAGAACCTGAACCAAATCTACAACTAGATGAGCCTCGAGATGTTGAAAAAGAGGAGACAAGTAGGGATAATGACAACAAGGTCGGTGAAGAACTAATTGTGAGAACCAACGATGATGAGCCGATGTTATTTATGCCTTAAGTGACTTCTCCACCACAGTTCAAGAATCTGGTTAGATTTTCAAAACCTTGTCCAATTGGTAGTCATGTCATTGGAAATACTCCATGTGACGTAAAAGCGAGTACAACTTCGAAGCCATGGTGCGATGAGTTGGAGAAGATAGAAGAAGAGATTGTTGTGTCTGACAAGCCTCAATGCCAGAATATATTCGCAGACACAATGGAGAAAACGCCTAGATGTTGGACGTTCTTCAATCTAATCTTATATAAACAAAGCATGCTAGGTGACTTTAACTTGATGGCTATAACAAATGGGAACCTACCAAAAGCTATATTATTTCCGATGGATGGAGGGTTTCTCAACTTTCGAAGAGGAATTGGATAGCATTGACCAGACAAAGTCAGGCTGAAAGACTATAAATCAAGCGCTGACTGGGAGGCAACCCAGGAATTTTTATATTTATATGCTTTACTAGTTTATTTAGTAGATAGGAATTAATTTACTTATTAAGCTCTCTTATAATCTAATCCATGTTGTCTCTCTTCATTGCAGGTATTGGAGGTTCAATGGATAAGAAAAAGATCGCCGCCGCCATCGCCACCATCACTTCACGCGTAGCTGATTACTGGGAAGTTCTCTTCTACTTACCGCTATATTCTTACAATGAGGACATTGTAATTGCTAAGTTTGGGGGAGTTTTTGTTTAGGTTCATTATCGCATGTTTAGTTTATGTTATGTTATTTTGCATATGTTGTTAATTTAGTTTAGGTTCATTATAATTTAGTTTAGGTTCATTAAAAAAAAATAATCAAATATTAAAAAATTCAAAAATAATAGTTAGTTACTATATTCATCTTGCATGAGTCCAGTTGTTAGATAGTTCAGTTTATTTTGGCCAATGATGAGAATGGAATTGAGTAGACAAGTATAATACTAAGTATTAGAGCTTTTGATGTGATTTCTTATTATGAATTGAGTATTTTTCTGTTGGAAACTGGTATAATAAGGATAGCACAGTAAAAACAATTTGTTGGCTGATTAAGTTTAAATTGATACATAATGGACTTCTTAAGGATAATACTAGTTTGGATGAATGAAAGACATGAATAGGCGGAGATGACTGAATTTAGATAAAAACTTAAGTTTGGGAAAAAAAATTGGGATACTTCAAAAAAATAAAAAAAATAAATAAAAAAATATACCGTGGCTAGTTTTGTTTCGGGGCCTTTGTTACTTGAGCAAGTACGCCCGAAGGGGTATCTTAAAACCTAGCGCCCTAAGGTCTTATATGGTCTGGGAGTCGTTGGTCGAAAGCTCGCTAAGGGGTAGCACTGTTAGCCTAATGGAACGAGACATTGCACAGTCATGGTTAAAAAGTAAAAAAAAAAGAAAAAAATAATAAAACGGGAAAAGAGCAAAAAGCCCCCATAATGAAAATTAAAGCATAAGTATCCCGGATTGAACTCTTGAACTTGGTGGATGTTTGACTTTAGTTGGATCTAGTTTGTTCGTGAATTTTTTGAGTTTACACTATATGATGCCTTTGAAGAGACTTGTTATGTGTTAAATTTGATTTTATATCAGTGAACATTGTTGTGGAGCACACACGCACTATACCAGTAATAACAGTTTAAGATTTGATGATTAACTAGGAAATTGTTGATTGGTTTTGATATGAAGTATTATCATGTTTACTTGATTGCTCTAAGGTCGGTTGAATAGATTTGTGTTTATCAATACTGCTGGATTCGTAGGCATGTAGATTAGTTGCATTGCATTGCATTGCATTGCATTTTTGTTTTGTTTTTGCTTGAGGACAAGCAAAGGTTTAAGTTTGGGGGTATTTGATAAGTAGGTTTTATACCTACTTATCCGGTATCTTTTACTTGAATTAGTTGCTTATATTCATGTGTCCTAGTTACTTTTCATGCATTTTGTGTTCGTTTTGTAGGTTATACGTTTGGGAGCGGTGTGAGCGACTATTGGTAAGGACAAGCACGGAAAATGCAAGGAAAAAGCAAGTCGGATATCATTTATGCTATCATGTTCAATTCATGTTCTTGGCTTGGAGCTTGGACTATATTGTAGAGCGTTTTCTTAGCTTTCCGGAACATCTTGAATCATTCAAATCGGAGTTCGGATGAAAGAGTTATGACATTTCTACCGACGGACGTTGAACTTCACCGTTTTAGGTGGTGATTTTCATAGCAGTTACTTCCAGTCTATTTTCGACCATCATGCGTTCGTTATTTCTCAAAGATCAAAGAATGAAAGTTGTAGATCTCGTCGATATCTTCGATTTGATAGGTCGCGGGCCTCGTAACTCCTCTCGGTTTAGAAGTTATGGCAGTTTTAGCAGAGGAGGTTCCAGCAGAAAAGTGTATTGGCAGATTGGTATCCAGCCGGGGCTGGGCGTTTTTGTGCTTAGGACCCAGCCGGGGCTGGGTACCTGGGAGCTTTAGCAGCTTGCTATCCAGCTGGGACTGGCTTTTACAAAGGGAAATACCCAGCCGGGGCTGGGTATACGCGAAAATGAGCGGATTTTGTCCGAAAAGGATTGTTTTCGAGTTGTTTGATTCAAGGACTTCCAAGAGGACTTAAAGACATCTATAAAGGCTTATAAAAGGAGGGGAATAACACAGATTAGAGGAGAATATTAGGATATTAGAGAGCATTCTATTAAATTAGATTAGAGTAAATTAGATCAAAACACTAGTTTTTATGAGATTTGGAGTTTGAAGCAACTTGGAGACTATTGAAGATTCAAAGGAGGAGCAAGGAGGGAGCGTCAAATCTACACACAATAGATTATTTCTTCTCATCTTCTTCTATCTTTATCTTTTAATGTGTATTCAATTGTGGATTCTTAGTTTTAATTCAATAATCATTAACTAATTCTTTGTTTGAGATTACAATGGATCTTATTATGTAGTTTATTTTAATATGCTTCGTTATCAATTATTATGTTCTATTGAAAGGATTGTCTATTGTGATTTGGACTTAATTGTTTAATTGCTTGGCCATCAATTACCGTAATAATCTATATGAACTCGAGAGATGAAGTATAGATTTAGATCTAATCATGATAGCATGTGTTCAGGATTTTGTTAATAGCTTAAACTTGATGAGTGTTAAGGTAGAGATATGCTTGACATCGCATGTAATCGGGTAGAGAACTTATTCTACAACCTTCTTCAATTGTAATTCACATAGAGATATAGTGGGTTAGTTGATTAAGGTGTTTAACGAATTTCTATCTTAATTGTGGATTGACGTTAATACGGTATTAGTGCATCGAGAGGTGGTTAATACTACTCTAGTGTTCTTGATTAACAATTCAGGATAGAGAATAATTGATGAGAAGTGTGTTAACTTAAATGAAGCAATAAGTGAAGTTGTGATCTTAAATCTCCATAGTCTTAATTTAACTAGTGGAAGTTAATAGTAGTTTAATTTATTTAATTTGCATTTTATTCGTTTAAATAAGATTGAGTTGGTTACGGGTTACTACTTGGTAATTTTTATTAACTAATTCTCTGTGGGAACGATACTCAACTTATCACTTTATTACTTGTTGACCACGTATACTTGCGTGTTGTGCGT
Source organism: Panax japonicus (assembly GCA_020205505.1). Classification (NCBI taxonomy): domain Eukaryota; kingdom Viridiplantae; phylum Streptophyta; class Magnoliopsida; order Apiales; family Araliaceae; genus Panax; species Panax japonicus. Next base: position 48,402,564 of record CM035097.1, on the reverse strand, counting down.
ATATAGATTTTACCCAACAAGTTTTTGTCCTAATGGAATGTTTTCGAATGGATTTAATTGAGCAAATCATCGGTGAAGATATGAGCAAGAGTTTGGTTCACGATCCGTTAAAAATAATGTTATTGGGGGATGAAGAGGTCGATGATCCAGAATTGGTGGAGTACTTGCAAATACTAGACTCATTGCCACGAGTTTCCAGATTTAGAACACCGTTTGAACCATTGCACGTGGAGGGAGTAGCCACAGAAAAACTGAAACCATCATTGGAGGAACCACCAATTCTTGAGTTGAAACCACTCCCCAAACATCTCAGGTATGCGTATTTAGGTCAGTTAAATTATTTACCTGTTATTATTTCTGCTGCACTAAACGAATTGCAGGAAGAAAAGCTGTTGCGAGTGCTTCGGGAACACAAATCGGCAATAGGATGGACAATAGCGGACATCAAAGGAATCAGTCCAACCTTTTGCATGCACAAAATTTTGATAGAGGATGATGCTAAATCGGTCGTGGAACAACAGAGACGGCTCAATCCGATCATGAAAGAAGTAGTCAAGAAGGAAATTCTGAAGTGGTTAGATGCAGGTATCATCTACCTAATTTCAGATAGCAAGTGGGTTAGTCCAGTGCAATGTGTGCCGAAAAAGGGTGGAATGACTGTGGTTCAGAACGAAAACAATGAGCTGATTCCAACAAGAACAGTGACCGGGTGGAGGGTTTGCATGGATTAAAGAAAATTGAACAAGGCAACCCGAAAAGATCACTTCCCTCTACCTTCTATCGATCAAATGTTAGACAGACTGGCGGGACATGCGTACTATTGCCTATTGGATGGATACTCGGGCTACAATCAAATCGTCATCTCTCCTGAGGATCAAGAGAAGACTACATTTACGTGCCCATATGGTACGTTCACATTCAGGAGGATGTCATTCGGCTTGTGTAATGCACCTGCTACTTTTCAGCGGTGCATGATGGCCATCTTCTCAGATATGGTGGAAAAGAATGTGGAAGTCTTCATGGACGATTTCTCTGTCTATGGAGATAATTTTGATGCGTGTTTGGAAAATTTGGTAATGGTCTTACAAAGATGCACCGATACAAATTTGGTCCTTAATTGGGAAAAATGCCACTTTATGGTGGAAGAAGGTATAATCTTGGGACACAAAGTTTCGGCACAAGGATTTGAGGTCGATAAAGCAAAGCTGGAAACAATTGAGAAGTTGCCTCCACCAAGTTCAGTCAAAGGAATTAGAAGTTTTCTAGGACATGCTGGGTTTTATAGGAGATTCATAAAGGATTTTTCTAAAATGGCAAAACCTTTGTGCAGTCTTCTAGAGAAGGATTCGGTATTCAACTTTGACGAGGAGTGTAAGTTGGCCTTCGAGTTGTTGAAGAAAAAGCTGACTACAGCTCCCGTGATCGTCGCTCCAGATTGGAATATGCCGTTTGAACTAATGTGTGATGCAAGTGATTATGCAGTTGGGGCTGTTTTGGGTCAACGCCGAGACAAGATATTTCATGTTATTTACTATGCAAGTAAAACACTCACAGAGACTCAATTGAACTACACAACTACAGAAAAAGAATTACTTGCAGTAGTGTATGCATTTGATAAATTTCGGGCCTATTTGATCGAAACAAAGGTTATAGTCTACACGGATCATGCGGCTATTCGGTATTTGATAGCGAAAAAAGATGCTAAGCCACGCCTTATCCGATGGATTCTCCTACTTCAAGAGTTTGATCTGGAAATAAAAGATAGAAAAGGGACGGAGAATCAGGTAGCCGATCACTTATCCAGGCTGGAAAATCAAGGGAAATTGAAAGAGGACAAATGTGAAATCAATGAATCATTCCCGGATGAACAACTGTTTGGACTAAATGCAGAATTTCCTTGGTATGCAGATTATGCGAATTATCTTGTGAGCAACGTACTTCCACCTGATCTCACGAGACAACAGAAAAAGAAGTTTCTTCATGACGTGAAATGGTACATGTGGGATGATCCTTACTTGTTCAAACAGTGCACCGACAAAATGATTAGAAGGTGTGTGCCTTACAGTGAAGTGAAGAACATCCTGCATGAGTGTCACTCGTCTGCATATGGCGGACATTATGGAAGTGAGATGACAGCTTCAAAGGTGTTGCAATCTGGATTTTATTGGCCTACACTATTTAAGGATGCCCACCATTTTGTTAAAACATGTGATAGATGTCAAAGAGTGGGCAATATTTCAAAACGGAATGAGATGCCTCTACAAACGATTCTTGAAGTTGAAATTTTTGATGTATGGGGTATTGATTTCATGGGGCCATTCCCATCGTCTCTGAACAATCAGTACATTCTACTTGCAGTGGACTACGTATCAAAATGGGTTGAAGCTGCAGCTTTACCGACAAACGATGCCAAGGTGGTCCTCAAATTTCTACAAAAGAACATTTTCACAAGGTTTGGCACGCCTAGGGCAATTATCAGTGACGAAGGTGGTCACTTTTGCAACAAGTCGTTCACAGCTCTCTTGGCAAAGTATGGGGTCAACCATAAGGTAGCTACAGCTTATCATCCCCAAACTAGTGGACAAGCTGAGGTCTCGAATAGGGAAGTCAAGAGAATCTTGGAAAAAGTGGTGAATCCAAATCGGAAGGATTGGTCGCTCAGGTTGGACGATGCATTATGGGCATACCGGACTGCGTATAAAACACCGATCGGGATGTCACCATATCAACTACTGTATGGAAAGACTAGTCAGTTACCGGTCGAATTACAACATAAAGCTTATTGGGCGATTCAGAAACTCAATTTCGATCAAACAGCCGTAGGTGAAAAGAGACTACTTCAGCTAAATGAACTTGACGAATTCCGTCTTCAAGCCTACGAGAACTCTTAGTTATACAAGGAAAAGGTGAAAAGATGGCACGACCAGAAAATTATGCAAAGAACGTTCTAGCCAGGGCAATCAGTCCTTTTGTTCAACTCACGGTTGAGATTGTTCCCAGGCAAGCTTAAGTCAAGATGGTCAGGACCATTTACAATGCGCCGTTGAAATCTACAGTCGGAATCCTTTAGAAACTTTCAAGGTCAACGGTCAAAGATTAAAGCACTATTGGGGTGACGAGTCTAACACGGACGTCATAGTTATCACACTTGCAGACGCACCATAAACAGGGAGTAGTCAGGCTGAACGACTTAAATTCAAGCGCTCATTGGGAGGCAACCCAATTTTATTTTTACGCTTATTTTTTATTTCTTTCAGTTTTCTTTTCTTAAGTAAATTTATCCATGCTAGTGAAATGGTAGTTTAATAAAAAAATAAAAAACAAAAAAATAAAAAAAAAATAAAAAAAATAATTGGTCTAGAATATAGTTATATAGGATTTAAATTATACTTGATTTTAATTAATCTTAGCCCTATGCTTGACGTTGCTCCATTTTTTTTACTGATAGGTAACCATGACTTATAATATAGAAGCCGCTGAAAAAGGCTAGTGCGGAGCGTAGCGGAGCGGAGCGACGCACTAGCCCATCAGGGTTGGCCCGAAGGTCGCGGGGGGGTGCGGGGGGCAAAGCCCCCCGCGGTACGGTACATATTGTTTATGTGTGCATGTGTGTTATCCTATATTCTAATGATGGGTATGCTTTCATGTGTTTAGGTATGCAAAGAAAAAGCTATATGATGCACATGTAGTGAGTCAGCAGAAACAATGCTCCAGCAACTAAGAGGCTTGAGAAGACAACCCAGCCGGGGCTGGACATGCAAAGAACAAAACACCCAGCTGGGGCTGGGTACCCTTCTGTTTTCGCAACATACAACCCAGCCGGGGCTGGCACCTTAAAGCACAAAACACCCAGCTGGGGCTGGCACCCATTCTGTTTTCAGCAGAAGACAACCCAGCCGGGGCTGGACATGCAAAGAATAAAACACCCAGCTGGGGCTGGGTACCCTTCTATTTTTGCAGCATACAACCCAGCCGGGGCTGGCACCTTACAGCACTAAAAACCCAGTCGGGGCTGGATATCCAATTAATACACGGCAGTTGGAGCAGTTCAGTTCGGTAGTTGCTGTCCAATTCCCTTGCAACTTCAACCTCTTACCATCCACATCAGCTACGGCAATTAGTACACGGCAGTTGATGTCCAAATTCCATCATACTTCATCTTCATACCAGCCCACACCTTCACAACCTACACCCACGATCAACAATCCCACTCCTCACAACAATCAAACACAATCCCACTCATCCCACCTAGTCACCCACTACCCACTCATATAAATTCCTCTTCTTCAAACCACCCATTCACCACACAATCTAACAACCTAAATTCACACCAATTGGAAGTTCAAGGATAGGATTTGTACAATTCTCTACAAACAAATTCGACATATATTGAAAGTAAGAAGTTGGTTTGCTAATTCTTCATCTTCTATCACCACAATTCAAGCCAAATAACCAAGTTTGTGGGAATTTCAAATCTTGCACACCAAGTGTTCGACAAATTGCTTAAGTAAAGTTTGGGGGAAAAAACTCTTCAATTCCAAATCAATGGCACCTAAACCGACATCAAAAAGGAAACGAGGAGAGAGTTCGGGGACCACAAAACCAACAAGAACCTTTGATAGGCGAAAATTCATAAGTGCCGTCGCCGCCGACCGTTACAATTATATGGTAACAAAAGCACTCACACCTGAGCGGGGGTTGGCACCTGAGCCTGAGGATGGCGAAATGATGCAACAAATATATCAAAAAGGTTGGAATAAATTAACAGCAGAACCCGAACCCGCAGTTGTAAGTGTGGTCAAAGAATTCTACGCTAACGCCGAGGATAAAGCCCCATACAATGCTTTTGTACGGGGTAGGTTAGTGCCTTTCAGTGCCGATGCCATCAACACGTACTATCAGTTACGAGTACCGAGATACTGCCAGTACCAAGACTTACGTGATAATGATCCAGATTATGAGGCTATTATGCAGGAGATGACAAAGCCGGGTACCTCATGGAAAAAATCAAATAATGGTGCCACTGACTTTCGCAGTAAGGATCTCAGTCGATATGGGAAAATATGGTACGCCTTCTTGTGCGCTAAATTACTTCCATCTGTGTTATTATATGTTATGGTACAAGATTTCATCATGGACATAGGGGCTGTAATTAACTTTTCAATCCGAAGATGCCTTCGAGGACCATTCTCTGGCGGATTGCCACACCCATCACTTATATGTGGATTGTGTATACAAGCGGGAGTACGTTGGTCAGATGATGAGATAACACAGATGCCGCTAAAGACACTTGACTCAAAAATGATTGCAAGATATGCTGTGTGGCCCAGAGGCGAGTCGCACCCGAGAGGAGTCGGATTTGAATTTCCTTCAGCCTCGGAGGACGAGGCTGACGCTGAGGACACCTCAGATGACGATGAGTTTCAGGGGAATGAGGCGTTGGGAGGGACATCACAGCAGCCCGGAGTAATATATAGCCCTCAATTCATCAATCTTCAACGACAATTGGATGAACACACCAAGGAAGCACGAAGAGAAATGCGGAGACTAGCAGCAAGGCAGGACCACATGTTTGAGGCCATGAATGTATCTTTCGCCTCATTGAACACTACGCTCCAGAGCTTCAATCCTACTGCCCAATTTCCTTACCAGCAACCAGCACCAATGCCACGGTTCCCACCCAGCGATTCCGATGAAGAACAACAACCATCACCAAACCAGATTTAGGCGATTACAGGTAAGTCCTCTCTTATTTATTGCTTTATCTATACAATGTGGACATTGTAATTTTCAAGTTTGTGGGATTTAGTCGCATGTTACAGGCTGCATATTTTATTTCATTAGTTAGGTTTGCACATGTTAGTTCATGGTTTATGTTTAGGATTGTTAAGTGTTGCATTCAAGTAATCATGTAGTTGCATAGTAGCTTAGGAATGTAAATAGTTTTATTCATCGTTGCAATCATTTTTTGTTTAGCATATATTTCAAAAAAAAAAAAAACAAACAAATACAAAAATAATAGTTAGTTAATACGTTCATCTTGCATTAGTCCAGCTGTTTGATAGTTCAGTTTAGTTTGGCCAATGATGAGATTGGAATTGAATAGACAAGTATAATGCTGATTATTAGAGCTTTTGATGTGATTTTTTGTTATGAATTGGATCTTGTGCTTGTTTGAAACTGGTATAAAAAGGGTAGCACGTTAATAACACCTATGTTGACTGATTAGTTCAAATTGATACATAAGGAGTTTCAAGAGGATAATGCTAGTGTAAATGAGAAAATGACAAGGATAGGCAGTAAAGACGAAGAATTAAACAAAAACTAAGTTTGGGGGGATAAATGTGGGGTACATAAGCTTTATAAAAAAAATAATAAAAAATATATATATATATATATATATATATATATATATATCGTGACTAGTCTTGTTTCGGGGCCTTTGTTACTTGAGCAAGTACGCCCGTAGGGGTGTCTTAACACCTAGCGCCCTAAGGTCTTTTATGGTCTGGGAGTCGTTGGTTGAAAGCTCGCTAAGGGGTAGCACTGTTAGCCTAATGGAATGAGGCATTGCACAGTCATGTTAAAATATCTATGAAAAAAAATATGGGAAAAGAGCAAAAAGCCCCCGTGATAGCAATAAAAAAAAAATAATATAAAGTATAAGTACCCTATGTAAACCCTTGAAAGTGGTAATTGTTTAGTTTTAGTTGGAACTCGTCTACTTTTGAATTTTTTGATGTTTGCCCTGTATATTTCTTCCTAAGAGATTGGTTATGTATTGAATTTGAATTTGTATCAATTAGCATGGATGTTGAATACACACACACACACTATACCAGTGATAACAGTGTAAGATTTGAGGATTGATAGGGGATTATTGAATAGTTTTTATATGAAGTGTTGTAGTGTTTGCTTGATTTCTCTGAGGCCGAAAAAAAAAATAATTTTGATTCTATGATATTGCTGGATTTGTAAGCATGTATATTAGTTGCATTCCATTCCATTCCATTCCATTGTGTTGTGTTGCATCTTTATCTTTATTTTGTTCTTGCTTGAGGACAAGCAAATGTTTAAGTTTGGGGGTATTTGATAAGTCGGTTTTATACCTACTTATCCGGCATCTATTACTTGAATTATTTGCTTAATCTCATGTTTCTTAGTGACTTTTCATGCATTTTGTTTCCATTTTGTAGATTATATGCTTGGAAGCGGCATGAGCGACTATTGGTATAAAATTTGCAAGGAAAAGCAATTCCGGTTAAAGTTCGGGTTTTCATGTTTATTTTGTGTGCATTTCTTGTTTGTGGTGTGGAACTTGGATCATGTGAAGAGATTCTTTATTGGCAATTCCGGAACATCTTACATCATTTTAATTAGAAGCTCGGATGCGAGAGTATGGTTTCTAGCAACAAAGACAAAGTTTTGAGTTGTTTTGATTGTCGTTACACAGTAGCAGCTGCTTCCGATGCGATTTCGACAGTCATCTGTTTGTTATTTCTGAACGATCAAAGAACAAAAGTTGTAGATCTCGTCGTTAGCTTCGATTTGATAGGTCGCGGGACCCGTAACTCCTCCCGGTGTAAAAGTTATGACAGTTTTAGCAGAAGAGGTTCCAGCAGAAAACGTAGTTCGCAGATTAGTACCCAGCCGGGGCTGGGCCTTTTTAAGTGTTACCACCCAGCCGGGGCTGGGTGTCTGGGCAGCAAAATCAGAATGGTATCCAGCTGGGGCTGGCTTGTGCAATGGAAAATGTCCAGCTGGGGCTGGGTACTCGGAAATAAAGACTCCTAGTTGGTTTCTAGTGCTACAAGTGTGGAGTTTTAGAGATAGTAATGACTTGGGAATTGTATATGCATGGAATTATAGTCAAAATACATGTGGTAGCATATATATGGATACAAAAACTCTGAGATTAGAGTAGACACAAGGAAAAATTACGAAGAAAAATCTCAGTTTTTCTAGGAAGCATAGGAGGAGTATTTCAAGGCGATTTTCGAGACGATTGCGATTCTAGGCTACGTGAGGGGTGTTTTTCAATATTCTTCATATTAGTTTATTATTTGTAATTGAAAAGATGATTTCCATGATTTATTCAGTGTTTATTTCGTTTATTATGAACTAAATCACTTTTTAGGCTTATGATAGATCTTTTAAGTGAATCTATGGTTTTGTAAACTTTGATTTCCAATTTAATAAGCTATTTCCAGTTTATCTATATTAATTTGTGCTTGAATCTATGAATTGCCTGATCAACAATTCTTTGTGGAGTTGGATGGAATCGAGAGAGGATATTCAAATCTAGACCTAGTTGATATAGCATGTGTTCAGGATTTTGTTAATAGCTTAAACTTGATGAGTGTTAAGGTAGAGATATGCTTGACATCGCATGTAATCGTATAGAGAACTTATTCTTCAACCTTCTTCAATTGTAATTCACATAGAGATATAGCGAGTTAGTTGCTTAAGGTGTTTAACGAATTTCTATCTTAATTGTGGATTGACGTTAATATGGTATTAGTGCATCGAGAGGTGGTTAATACTACGTTCGTGTTCTTGATTAATAAACTGGAATAGTGAGTTAAATTGGAATAAAAGTGTTAAAATCAGAGTGAAGCTTAGGGTGAAATCATAAGTCTAATTCTCCATTAATTGTTTGAAATTCTAGATTTTGATATTTGTGATTAGTTTGTGATAGTTTAATTACTTTTTAATTTAGAATAGTTATTTTTTTTAATCATTGAATTTGATTTGTTTAATAAAATTAGGGTTAATAGAAGATTGGTAATTGTAAGTTGAGATTTTTGCTAATAAGTCTCTGTGGGAACGATACTCTACTCATCACTTTATTACTTGTTGACCACGTATAATTGCGTGTTATGCGTATATAGATTTTACCCAACAAATACGCTCGATAATATAGAGAGAAAACTTCAGTTTCTGGTGTGATTTTCAATTCTAACCTAAGCACCTATTTATAGGAAATTGCTTAGAACACCAAAGCAGAAAATTTAATAAATTAATAATATATATATTAAGTTTTCTACGCCAACCCTCCTAGATCTGAATTCAGCAACATGACACATTTATAACATGTGGAACACACACCAAAAACGTTTTTATTATTTAAAATAATTAAAATTTCCAAAAATCATTTATTTTGGAACTCCGAAACTTCAATAATTCATAATAAATAGCCCTTTTGTCAGAAAATTCGAATATCGTGAGTTTTTATAGGAAATTCAATTCTCTACAACTTTGCAGAAGGAAGTTTTTCCAAATTCCAAACAGAAATTGACCGAAATCCACAAACGGGCGATTTTACAGGCTATAATCAAATTTTCAGTCAAGAAACAGGTCTACTGACACACAAAATCTGTTTTTAATATTCATTGCAACAAAAATACTCTTTCTCCTCATATACTCATATATCCCACATTCATCGTAAAAATATCACCGTTAATATATTTTTAAAATAATATATTTAAATGAATTATTTTATCAGAAAAAGATAAAATATTATTTTTCAACAATTGTCACATTAAAAATTTTCTCCATCCATATTCACATAAAATCAATATTTTCCTCATCATATAAATTAATAATTTAATTATTCACAAATAATATTACAGAATCACAATACTGACAACCAGGCCGTTCCCAGGAAAGAGGGGGCTTTCCAATAAGAATTTCTCCTTACTGGCGCGCAATTAGGTGACCAAACCTCTCCTTAGACACAACTTTCTAGACATTGCCAATAATGTTATCTAATAATATTATTCAGATAATATGAATTATTGCTTCGATAATGGAAAATACTGTGTAATGACAATTATTGAAACAACAATAATATAAAATATCAATGCAGCAATTATTGAATCAATAACATAAAATACTGAACAATAATTACTGTAACCATTATTGAGTAGTGCTTTCTTACGTAAGAGTCAATAATTGGTGCAATACCGTGTGCTACTGTGTTTTAACCACCGAGTATTTTAACAGTATTAACGGTAACAACTACGCCGTTATTTTTAAAAAACTTTAATTTGTTATTTTCTTCATCCGACAGTTATTCTGTTACGGGGCCCACAAAAGGCTGCGCCGTCGTGCGAATATTCCCCGACAGAAAGAATATTCTACGACCAAACGAATATTCCCCGACAACAATGAGTATTTTATAACCACTTGCTTATTTTGAAAAAAAAATTCATATATCACCCTTAACTTTAACCTTTTATCAATTTAACCATTTACTGAATTGTAATTATAACAAAAATTGAATACTTTTATTTCATAAAATTTGGGGTCTTACATAACTTCCTTAGACATTGTCAATAATGCTATCTAATAATATTATACAAATAATATGACTTATAGATCTGATAATTAATGGGAAATATTGTGCAGTGACACATATTGAAACAACAATAATATAAAATATCAATGTAGCAATTATTGAATCAATAAAATAAAATATTGATCAATAATTACTGTAGCAATTATTGATTAGTGCCTTCTTACGTAAGAATCAATAATCCAAAAATACTATGTAATACCGTGTGCTACTGTGCAACCACGCGTATTACTGTACTTTAACCATCGGGGTATTCCAACACTATTAACGGTAAAAACTACGTCGTTATTTGTAAAAAACTCAAACTTATCATTTTCGTCATCCGACCACTTTTTGTTATGGGGCCCACAAATGGCTGCGCCGTCATATGAATATTCCCCGACAACAAGAATAATCCACGACCAAACGAATATTCCCCGACAACAATGAATATTTTATGACAACTTGCTTATTTCGCAAAATTTGCACATTTTATCCATAACTAACCACATTATATCAAATTAACACCTTACTATTTCAAAATAATTAATAGAGGAAATTTCAATTTTATTTATAAAAAGTTGGGGTCTTACAACATATCAGGCACATGTCTTTAGGAAATTCCAGAAATACCCTTTAGTCATTAGAATAAGGCCCATATCGCCCTGTCCTTCTAGCTACCAATACAATCCATAAATCAATTCCCAAAACGAGCCGCCTCCACGAGTCTTCTACCTCTGGACACGTGAAGGTTTTTCTCGGGTCTAACACATTTATTTTTGACTTTTTCGTCTTCATTCGATTAGGTTATACAAACCGTAATTTGCACATTTAATGAGATCGTGGAACCCTAATTATGTATTTAATTCAATTAGGTCATGTGAACCCTAATTTACCCTTGGGGCCACATTTGTTCCCTGTGCGAGAGTCGAGTTTCCAAATAGACGATCGTGCAAGAATAATTCAAGCTTTTGAACAATTTTGTTGGACTCCACCTATAGGTCTTGAAGACAATGATCCTAGTAGAGGGAACCCCTAGGGAGCCAAACCCTTAGGGTTAAACCCTAGGGAGGCAAAACCTAGTAGGACTCTTCTTTGGACATATTGGGAAATCCTCCAAAAATATTTACATAGCTTGCCCAAGATTTGTTTTCATATTTTTTCTAGAAATTAAAACAAGAAAAAATAATCAAATATCACCAAATAAAATTCAATCTAATAAAATCCTTTTTTTGGTAAATCAAATCTTTCCTTTTTATCAAATCAAATCTTAATTTTATTTTGGAAATAAAATCAAATCTTCCTTTATTTAATTTTTAAAGCAAGATTTTTTTTTCTATTCCTTTCATTCATTCTCATCTTTCTGAAATATATATATATATATATATATATATATATATATATATATATATATATATATTTATTGTGTTGCATAATTGATGGAAGCCTTTAAGCAATCTTCCTACTGCATCTCCCACTTCAAAGGCGATACACTCCTTCCGAACTTCGAGACCTCCAGTCGGCAAAAAAATTCTTGGTTATCTTGGGTACACTACTTCTTCCGTGACTATAAGACTAACTAGTGGGATAGTTATGTTCATGACAAATCTGTTCTTTCCCTCCGTGAATAGACTTGTCCCTTTCCTCTAGCAGCTTATCTGGCTATGTGGCTGTCCTGCTTCCTCTTCCCCGGATCTCCTGTAAACAGTCCTTCTGCCCGTATGTTTAGTTTGGCAGCTTTATTGTCTCGGGGCTTGGAGTTTCCCTGGTCTGTCTCTTCTTAGGGACCTTATATCATCGCTTAGACGAAACAACCCTTGCCATGAAAGAATTTGTTGGGAGGTAATCACTTTCATATATATATATATATATATATATATATAATTTGTCTTTCAAACTGCACTTTTTATTCTTTAACCTTTTTCTCATTTACCCAGGTATGACGTCAATTGCTTCGTTCCATGTTCCTTCCTTCAGATTTTTCTTTTTGAACGTTTTTCAGGCTATTCCACTCTTGAGCATCTTTCTAGGAAGAAAAAGAAGTCTCTTCTTTTTTTCATCACCCAACATCATTCCCCGCACGACACGTTGGATTGATCACCGATTTAGTCCCAACAGTACGGATTTGATGTGACTCCCCCAAAATAGGTATACATCACCCATTCTGAGGTGCCAAATACATGGTAAAGAAACAAATACAACTTCATTAATACAATTGTCGTGCAAAATACGATAACACATATACTGTGAGTTTAAATACAAATATTGCCTAATAGACAGTATTCAAACTCAAAAGGAGTCTTCATTAAAATTATTTTCACACTATTTTATAAAATAGTGAGGACTGCTAACACAACTGACTGGAAACATAACTCCACACCTTGACTAGTTCATGTTATATTCTCGCCTCCTGAAAAGAAAAATGGAACAAAAAGGAAAAGGGTGAGCTCAACTAGCTCAGTAAGAATATTATGACTAAGATAATATACAACAAATTATCATTAATCTTCAACATAGGTATACTGTGAAATAATATAACAATACTGTGCAATACCGTGTGCTACTGTGCAACCACGCGTATTAATGTAATTTAATCACCGGATATTCCAACAGTGTTAACGGTAACAGCTACGTCGTTATTTATAAAAACTCAAACTTGTCATGTTCTTCATCCGACCGTTTTCTGTTATGGGGCCCATAAATGGTTGCGCCGTCATACGAATATTCCCCGACAGCAAGAATATTCCACGACCAAACTAATATTCCCCGACAACAACAAATATTTTATAACCACTTGCTTATTTTGCAAAATTTGCACATTTCACCCATCACTAAAGTACTATATCCAATTATCACCTTATTATTTCAAGATAATGAATAGAGGAATTTCAATTTTATTTATTAAAAGGTTGGGGTCTTATAACCTCCCATCCTTATGAAATTTTATCCTCGAAATTGACGTACGTACCTGGTATTTCGAAAAAGGTGAGGATATCTCGCTTTTATTTCGGATTCCAACTCCCAGGTCATTTCTTCAATAGCTTGGTTCCTCCACAAAACCTTAACTTGTGGAATAACCTTGGTGCGTAGGACATGCTCTTTTCTATCCAAGATCTTAACAGGTACCTCCTTGTACGTTAAATCTTCGGCTATCTCGTCTGGTTCGAACTCAATAATGTGGTTCGGATCTTTCACATATTTATGAAGCATAGACATGTGAAAAATATTATGAACACGAGACATGCTTAGAGGTAATGCAAGTCTATATGCCACATTTCCTATTCGGTCAAGAATCTCAAATGGACCAATAAATCTTGGATTGAGCTTTTCTCTCTTACTAAATCTTGTAACTCCCTTCCATGGAGCAATACGTAAAAATACATGATCCCCAATATTAATTCCACGTCCTTTCGATGAAGATCCGCATAACTCTTTTGCCGATCATGTGTCGTTTGTATACGTTGTCGAATCGTTTGGATCTTTTCTGTAGTTATGCGTACCAATTCTGGTCCCAACAATGTTGCTTCACCCACCTCGTCCCACCATACTGGAGAATGACATTTTTTTACATACAATGCCTCAAATGGAGCTATGCCTATACTTGCTTGATAACTGTTGTTGTAGGAGAATTCCACCAATGGCAAGTACTTATCCCAACTTCCTTTGAAATCTAGGACATAGATTCTTAATAGATCTTCAAGAGTTTGAATAGTCCTTTCTGATTCCCTGTCCATTTGAGGATGGTATGCCAAACTGAATCGTAAATTCGTGCCCATAGCTTTCTGTAAGCTAACCCAAAATTATGAAGTGAATCTTGGGTCACGATCTGAAACTATGGATACACGCATGCCATGCAATCTCACAATCTCATTCACATACATACGAGCAAGACGTTCAAGGGAATAAGTCTCCTGTATAGGCAAAAAATGAGCAGACTTGGTTAATCTATCAACAATAACCCAAATCGCATCTATACCTTGAGAAACCTTGGGAAGACCCGTAACAAAATCCATAGTAATGTGTTCCCACTTCCATTTCAGAATCTCAAGTGATTGTAATGGACCCTTTGAAACTTGATGCTCCGCCTTCAAACACCTCGAGATAAACTCCGTGATCTCTCTCTTCATATTGCTCCACCAAAATGTATGTCGAAGATCATGATACATTTTGGTACTCCCAGGATGGATTGCAAACGGTGTGTTGTGTGCCTCCATCGTGATTTTATGCTTCAAGTCAGAATCGTTAGGAACACAAAGTCTGGAGTTGACTCAAAGTATTCCTTCTTCATTGATTCTTGCTTCTAGAACAGTACCTTCTTGCATTTTCTTCTTCATACGCATTAGCTCTAGGTCCGTAGTTTGAGCAGCTTTAACTTTATCGATTAAAGTCGGTTCTACTCGTATATTTGACATCATCATGAGGGTCCCTGGAGTCTTTAACAATATATTTATCCTTTGTAAGTCATACCAAATGGGACTTTATGTTAACAACATCGCACTCGTACCCGCATATGATCTTCTACTCAATGCGTCAGCTACCACGTTTTCTTTTCCAGGATGGTATTGGATGGTATGATCGTAATCTTTCAAGAGCTTGAGCCAACGTCATTTCCGCATATTGAGTTCCTTTTGGGAGAAGAAATATTTGAGGCTTTTATGATCTGTATAGATCTCCACTTTCTCCCTATACAGGTAGTGTCTCCAAATCTTCAATGTGAAAACGACTGCTGCCAACTCCAGAGTATGAGTAGGATAATTCCTCCCATATTCTTTGTGTTTTCGCGAGGCATAATGTAAGACCCCGAATTTTATGAAATAAAAGTATTCAATTTTCCTATTCAGTAAATGGTTAAATTGATAAAAAGTAAAGTTAAGGGTGATATATGAAATTTTTTCAAAATAAGCAAATGGCTATAAAATACTTATTGTTGTCGGGGAATATTCGTTTGGTCGTGGAATATTCTTTTTGTCAGGGAATATTCGTACGACGGCGCAACCTTTTGTGGGCCCCATAAGGGATAATAGTCGGATGAAGAAAATGACAAATTTGAGTTTTTATAAATAACGGCGTAGTTGTTACCGTTAATACTGTTGGAATACCTGGTGATTAAAATACAGTAATACACGTGGTTGCACAGTAGCACACGGTTTTGCACAGTATTTTTGAATTATTGATTCTTACGTAAAAAGGCACTAATCAATAATTATTACAGTAATTACTGTTTAATATTTTATTTTATTGGTTTAATAATTGATGCGTTGATATTTTATATTATTGTTGTTTCAATAATTATCACTGCACAGTATCTCCATTATCAGATCAATAATTCATATTATTTGAATAATATTATTAGATAACATTATTGGAATTGTCTAGAAAGTTCTGTCAAGGAGAAGTTTGGTCACCTAATTGCGCGCCAGTAAGGAGAAATTCTTATTGGAAAGCCCCCTCTTTCCTGGGAACTGACTGGTTGTCATAATTGTAATTCTATAATATTATTTATGAATAATTAGTTATTTATTTATATGATAAGGAAATATTTATTTGATGCGGATATAAATGATGGATTTATTTATGTGGTTATAAATGAAGGAGTTAATGTTGAGGTGTTTTATCAGTATTTTGTAGGATTGGAGGTATTAAAAGATCAAATCGGTGTTCTTACAGATTTATTGTGTGAGTTATAATTTTTAATCTGACCGTTGGATCGTTCTGATTTTTGGATATATTATACATATATAAGTTGAGTATATGTTCACAAATTTTGAATTGTTAAAAATGAACGAATGATTTGTTATGAATTTTAAGAGGTGACGGATTCAGAAATTAGGTTTATAAATGATCTTGGTGGAAAATTCTAAAAATGGGTGGGCCCCACTTTTGGTTGTTGGGGATGGTGGCTGATTTTTGGTGGGTGGAATAGTAGCAGGTAAAGCCATCAAGTTGCAGGTTAAGTCTGCTTCGGCGTGCTAATATTTTCTTATAAATAGAGGGCCAAGTTAGAATTAAAAATCACACCAGAAACATAAGTTTTCTCTCTTTCTCTCTCTATATTATCGAGTGTATTTTGTGAGTATCTAGATACTTGGTGAGTTGCTATTCATCAGTGCAAATTTTCTTCAGCGTCATATCCGATATCCAGTCAGAAGTGCTGCTCTTTTGAGGTAAGGGATAGTAAGGGATTTTAAGGGTTGTTATGCTTTTCATGTTTCGTAACTTTTCAGACCTTCAAAAATTCTGAAAAAATTTGAAATGATATTTTGATGAGTTTTATTGATTGTGTCCAAAAATGGTAATTTTTGGATGTATAGATTAAGAGTTATGAATTTTACGGGAAAAGACTATTTTAAAAGTAACCGCTTATAACTCCTTGTGGTTAACTCCAAAATTGATGAAATTTTTATTGGGAGTACATCTATATAATATCAGTGTACTCTATGAATTTCAAAATTGTTTGATAAAAGTACAATTTATGATAAATATCTAAATATTCAGCGGTTTTGGCCATATGAAAAATAGTAAATGAATTTTAAAAATTCTGAGAAAAATATATGTTCAATATGGGACTATATTCTGCTAAATCCCAGAAAAGAAATATTTTTCGAACTGATTTGGTATTTTTCATGAAAATGGTCTAGTTATGAGTAAAAAAATTAAATATGTTATGTGAAGTAAGAAAATTGGAAAATGTGATTTTATGGCTTGAGAATCATACATGAGTTATATGCAGATTTTTAATGAGGGTTTTGGTTATTGGTGATGAAATCTTATGAGTTTGGCATTTTAGAATGATTAAATCCATTATTTAGTAAAGTGTAAACAATTAAAATAAATTGTTTATAAGTTTAAGAAATGTTATTTCAATATCATTATACCGAAATATTGGTATGGATTTTATTATGGAATTTCTACCTTTTTGTGTCGAGTTTACTATTCATAGGTTACTATTCACGAGTTACTATTCATGAGTTACTATTCACAAAGTTACTATTCATGGGTTATTATTCACGAGTTACTGTTCATGACAAAATTGGTTTCTTTTTCTAACCAAATTATAGTTGATTTATGAATATTACTCTTGAGATTAAAACGATATGTTGATCATATTATTTTTATTATCATATATAACATTTTTATAACCCTAATAATGATATTTCTCTTTGACTTGAGTGTAAAGATGGGTATATTTTTGGTATGATCATGACTATGAGTTCTCTTTGGCCAGTAGTGCAAAGTTGAATTGTTGACTAGTATGATCATGACTATTGAATTTATAATTCAATATCTTTAGCTTAAGTGCAAAGGTGAAATGATCAACATGGTTATAATTATTTATATAAATTCAGAAATGATTATATATTTCTTTGAGATATTAATATATTTGACCTATAGTGAAAATATGAACTGTTGAGGAATATCTTTGGCCTGTAGTGCAAAGATGAATTATTGATGAATATCTTGAGCCCGTAGTGCAAAGATGACCTGTTGTTGAATATCTTTGGCCTGTAGTGCAAAGATGGTCTGTTGATGAATATCTTTGGCCCGTAGTGCAAAGATGAAATTGTTAGTATGATTATAAATAGGAACTGTGATTTGGTATAACCATGATATTTGATGTTTCAGGTAAAGACATGTGATGAAAATTATCTTCGTCCTGGATGCGAAGAGAAATTTAGAATCACAATTATGATTATGAGTTATTCATATGATTGTGGACCAGAACTGTTGATTGATGTTACAGGGATAAAACATTATTGGTGGATTTTTAACATAGAGAAGATAATAGACTTTATGGTCTATTTGACTCTTCTATTGGATTGCTCGTTCCGCTGCAACTATGGTTGAAATTTTTATCATCTACCATATGTTCTAAATCTCTGATTTATTATTGATGAAAGCTATTGATAATTTAATTATCTTTAGTAATGATATTCTTTACTGGGCTAGTTGTGCTCACCCTTCTGTTTCACAATTCCTTTCAGGTAATAAGAGTGTAGCTGGGTCGAGCGGGGGTAACAGGGGAATAGAACGGTGGTCATCATTTAGTAGTTATATTTGGTGAATCAACTAGGGTGAGGTGAACCCAACATTGGAAGGGTGTTTTGTCACTATCATACATGATGTCTAATGACATACAACCTCGTGTCATCATAAGATAGGGTTATGCTCATCCACTTGCTGAGTATATTTATGAGCACTACCTATATAATCTTTGTATTTGTTTGAAGTATAATTCTCATTTAGAGACAGTGAAGATAATGATATGTCAAGAGAAGACTCACCATTGGGAAGAATATGATAGTAATCTTCTCGTTTTTCTTTGGGGTCTATTGGGTCAACCAAGGATAATTCTGTGGCCATATGATATCTATCATAACCTAGACACATGGCCTCCCATGTACGAAGGTTTCCTTGAGCACTTCCCAAAGATTCTAATTTCTAAAATAGTTTTTGACTATACCTTTATGTAAGGTGTCATTGTGACGTGCTATCCAAGGTTGGGATGAGTGTCACAGTTGGTATATATTTGTATCCAAACTCACAGCATGTATTGTTTTATTTTGCACGACAATTGTTGTAATAAAGTTGTAGTTGTTTTCTGTACCATGTATTTGGCAACTCAGAATGGGTTGGATGGAATGGACCTATTTTGGGGTTGTCACACATAAGCTATGACTTTCCTATCTTACATGAGAACACACCCTAATCCTTTGCCTGAAGCATCGTTGTAGATAAGAAATCCATCCGAACCAGATGGTATTGTCAGAACAGGTGCTGAAATGAGTCTCCTCTTGAGCTCTTGGAAACTCTTCTCGCATTCCTCACTCCATACGAATTTTGTATCTTTCTGAGTCAGCTGAGTTAACGAAGTAGCGATTCGAGAAAATCCTTCCATGAATCTTCGATAATAACCAGCTAAGCCTAGAAAGCTACGTACTTCAGTCATCGACTTTTGTTGATCCCAACTTTGTACTACTTCAATCTTCGTCGGGTCAACAGATACTCCATGTTTTGACACCACGTAACCAAGGAATGTTACTTCCTCAAGCTAGAACTTGTATTTCTTCAGTTTGGCATATAGCTTGTTGTCACTAAGCCTTTGCAGTACCGGCTTCAAATGGTGCTCATGATCTTTACGGCTTTTGGAATATATGAGGATGTCATCAATAAAGACAACAACAAACTGATCCAAATATTCCTTGAACACATGGTTCATCATATCTATGAAAGAAACAGGAGCATTAGTAAATCCAAAAGACATGACTAAGAATTCATAATTCCCGTACCAAGTTCTGAAGGCTTTCTTCGGAATATCCTCAGTTTTAATCTTTGGCTGATGACATCCAGAACGAAGATCAATCTTTGAAAAGAATAGTACTCCTTGCAACTGGTCAAACAAGTCATCAATCCGAGGTAGTGGATACCTATTCTTGATGGTGACATGGTTTAATTCCCGATAGTCAATACAAAATCGCATACTCCCGTCTTTCTTCTTTACGAATAAAACAGCAGCACCCCAATGAGATGTACTAGGACGAATGAAATTGATGTCCAATAACTCCTTTAGTTGGACCTATAACTCCTGAAGTTTAATAGGAGTCATTCGATATGGGATTTTAGAAATGGGTTTTGTATCAGGTTCAAGGTCAATAAAGAATTCAACTTCACGTTCTGGGGGTAGACCGGGAAGTTTTTCAGGAAATACGTCAGGAAATTCACTAACAACAGAAATATTATTCAAATCAGATGCGTTTTTGCTCAAGTCCGTGACATGGGCTAAAAAAACTTGACATCCATTTTTCAATAAATAAATAACTTTATGGCTTGATATGACAGTGATTGACTTTAGTGGTTTGGTTGCTTGAATTCGCATAACAGGTTGGTTAGGAATATGAAAACTAATAACCTTACGAAAATAATCAATTTTGGCATGATGAATAGTTAACCAATCAATCCCTAAAATTACATTAAATGCAAGTATTTTCAAAGAAATAATATCGACAGGTAATGTTATGGTACCAACTTGGATCAAGAAAGATTTATAAACAGTAGATATAATGAAAGTTTCTCCTAACGGAGTCTTAACAGATAAGTCAAAGTCTAATTTATGCGGAGTCAAGTTCAAACGTTAAGCACAAACAGGAAAGATAAAGAATAGGTAGAACCAGTATCTAATAAGGTATAAACTTCGCAAGAGTTTATGATTAGCTTACCCGTGATCACCTCGTTTGGGTTCCTCGCGTTTTGGGCAGTCACGACAAATGCCCTTCCACGAACCACCGACTTTAACTTGTCCGGGACAACCTTTGGAGTCACCATCTCCGTTGGACTTGGTCTCACTACAAGACAATCTCTAGCTATATGACCTTCCTTTCCACAGTTATAACACACCTTGGATTGTTGTGCGTAGTTTGGGCTGATATGTCCCTCTTTTTCGTATTTATAACAATCGATCGGTGATCGTTCTCCTCCCCTAGAAATAGTTGGTGTTGACGTCTTCACGTTATCATTGTTGTACCTTCTCTTTTTGAAATCTCCTCCCAACTCGCTTCTTTTATTATCATGGCCACGATTACCACCCGAGTGATTACCGCTTTGGTCCGTATTATTTCCTCCCAGCTGGTTATCATTGCTTCGATGGCACCTGCCACCGGTATGACCCTGATTGTGGTCCCTCAGTTGAACATACTCGTTATCTCACTCTAATAATTGAGCCATGTTGACAACATCTGAATATAGAGATAATTTGTGAGAAATAAGATATTGCCGAATCTCGGGTTTCAGACCTGTCAGAAACATCCACGTCATACGTTCCTCATTCTTTATCAAATGAGGTGCAAACCTGGATAACTCCGCAAACTTTGCCTTGTATTGGGACACCGTCATGTTGTTTTGTTCCAGTCTAATAAACTCTATCTCCTTCATATGACGAATACTTTCAGGAAAGTACTTATCATTAAACAGTTTCTGAAATGTTTCCCAAGACATATTGAGTGCGGTTGGCTGGGTACGCTTCACAGACTTCCACCAGTAGTCTGTCTCACCGCGAAACATAAAGGTGGCGAATAGAACCTTCTCTTCATCCGTGCATCCCAAGATATAAAATATCTTGGTAATTTGTTTAACACATGTTTCCGCCTTGATCGGATCTGGCTTTCCCATAAATTCTGGTGGTCCCAACTCTTTGAACTGTTTAGCTGTGACAAGTCGCACATTGTTATCATATCCACCCATATTTTGTACACGATTCTCCCTCGTCTGATTTTCCATGAACTGAAAAAAGCTTCTAAACATCCTAAAATTGATCGTTTGTTCGGTAGTATTGTTTACAAGAGGAATATTGCATTCCTATTGCACGTTCTTCTGGTTGGTGATTAAAGGTGTCTCCACGGTTTCATACACTCTATTGTTAACGTTCTCAGCTATCATTCCCAAATACCGCCACTTACTTTCCTTCTTTAGTGGTCAACACCACTCTTGCTCCGCCTTTACCTTCTGCAGATGATCCATCAAAAGCCAAATTCCACCATTCTAGGTCTTCATCCATCGAGTCGATTGCTTCTACTTCTCCACCCAGAAGATCCTCAGAAGGAGGTTCATATTCTCCATTTATAAACTGAGCTAGCAGGTCTGTCAAGGCTTGACATCAGATCACCTTCGGTGTCACACATTTGATGTTGTATTCTGAAAGAATCATCATCCATCTAGCAGGTAGGTCTTCTTACTAATGTTGGGCTAGTCAATAGATATCTGATCGGGTCAGTTCTTGTCGCAAGCTTCACTTCGTGTGCTAAAAAATAATGTCGCATTTTCTGCGCAATGAACACCAACGTTAGGCAATGACTCTCCACCTGTGACTACCTAGTTTTCGGTCCCCTGATTATCCGACTAATGTAATACACATGTTTCTCTTCTCCATCCACCTCCTGTGAGATAAATCCACCTATAGACTTCCTGGTAGATGTGATGTATAACTACAACGGCATTCCTCTTTGTGGCACTACCATTGTTTGTGTTGAAGCCAAAACTCTTTTTAGCTTTTCAAAGGCATGTTGTTGGTCTTGCCCCCAGTCCCATTGTGCCTTTCCTTTTAACAATTTGCCGAAAGGTTCTGTGACTTCGGTTAATGATGGCATGAATCTTCTCATGTACGAAATTCTCCCTAGAAAGCTCTTCAACTATTTTTTGCATTTTTAGTGGGGGCATATCTGTAATTACTTTTGCCTTGCTTGGGTCCACCTCTAAACCTCTATTATGCTCCAGGAAGCCTAAGAATTTTCCAGCCATCAAACCAAAGGCGCACTTCTTTGGGTTCATCCTCAATTTTTACATTCGACATTGCTCAAACACTTTCCACAGGTCCTCCACATGAGTTATCGCCTTCTTGGATTTGACTACTATGTCATCCACATAGTCCTAAACTATATCATGAATCATGTCATGAAATATAGCGTCCATTGACCTTTGATAAGTTTCCCCCGCATTCTTTAACCCGAATGGCATTACTACATAGTAGAAATTCCCAAACGGAGTACGAAAAGTCGTCAAATTTGCATCTTCTACAGACATCTTTATTTGATTATAACCCACAAACCCATCCATGAATGACATCATCTCATGATTAGTCGTTGTATCCACCAAAGTGTCTATGTTGGGTAATGGGTACATGTCCTTCGGGCACACCTTATTCAAGTCTCTGAAATCCACACATATTCATAGTTGTCCATTTGATTTCTTTACCGGTACAATGTTGGATAGCCATGTTGGATGTTGGATCTGCTTGATGAACCCTACTTCCAGCGACTTTTTGATCTCTTCATTTATCTGAGTTTCGACTTCAGGTGCATAGTTGCGAGGTGCTTGCTTCACTAGCTTCATTCCTGAGCATATATTTAGATTGTGCTCTATAAGATCTTTGTCAATTCCGGGCATCTCATCGTAATTCTAAGCAAAGACATCCCTATACTCTCGTAATAATTGTACGAACTCCTCTTTTTGGTTAGCATCCAGCTCCTTATTGACATAAGTCGATCTTGGCATTCCTCCATCTGTTGCCAAATCAACTTCTTCTAATTTATTTTGTTGAGGTTTTGGCCTATCCTCAAAGCATTTTGGAGTTGGTTCTACCTTTTGTTGCACAACTTCTTCTTCTTCATTGTGGCTGGAGTGGGGGACACCTCCTGAGCCGTTGGGATCGCACGCTTCCTTGCGCTCATCCCCCTTGCACCGTCACAAGAGAAACACAACCTTTTTTTGGGTTTAACAACCCTCTCCCATTTCGTCTTTTGGCCATCCTCTAACTGTGATATTCGCTTGGCATTTATTATATTTCTTGCATCTTCATGGTCTGCTGGCCTTTTTTTTTCTCCTCTTCCTTCCTTCTCCAGGTCTACTACCACTGGCTTCTTATTTTTGGAACGTTCTCCGTGTTCTGAGGTCTTCTTCTTCTCTTTTCCTGTAGGCATGAACTTATCTTCCTGCACTTCCTCCTAGTTTTCCAGTCTTAGGGAATCAGGCCTTGCAATCTGGTTCTCTCCCTCTTCAGCGACGTCATCGAAAAAAGTTCTTCGGTGATGTGTGCCTCCTCTAGTCCAAAAGGATTCCGAGTTGCTGGTACCTTTATTTCCTCCCTTTTCAGATAGCTTTCAGGCATTAATGAAAGACCAAAGGTACCACCCCCTAATCATTTTTCCAAGCCCTTCCCAGTAAGACATGATGTGTTGCATCCACCTAAGCAACATGGAACATTACAGGCCCTCGAATCTTCCCAACTTGCATATCCACCTTGATGTGTCCAAGGGTTCTTGTACTCTGGTTGGCGACTCTTGTGATGCTTGTTTGTTCTTTCATAATCTTCTTCTCTGGCAAGCCTAACCGTTTAAACACGGTGTAGGGCATAATATTTACAAACGCTCCATTGTCAATGAACGCCTTCCGCAATTCAATGCTATTGATTACTGTTGTCACATACAGCGACCTGTTGTACGGGTATCTTATCTCTATATCATCTATAGAGAAAGATATCTTATTTTCCTCTTCCTCCATTGTCTTCACAAATCCTTTGTTTATGGCCATGCAAGTCTCCTGCGTCTCGGCAACCTTAATAATTTCCTTAGTTGCCTCTATCCTTGCCAATCGTATCTAATCGGAAAAAATTCTGAACTTGGCTCCGTTCTTCAATGTTGTCACCTACAGGCCTGGATCGCACTCCTCCTTTTCTTCCATCATCATCTCCACTTCTGGGGTTGTGCTATGGATAATAGTGTTACATGTTTCTTTCCCCTTGTGATTTGGCAGCGGCTTGTCATGAAAGCTATTTTCCTTTCCAAGTTCAATTTCCCTATTTGCCAACTTCTCATGGTATATCCTCCTTAGGCTATAACAGTCCATAGTGGAATGCCCCGCGTATTTGTGGTATACAAAGAAGTCCGGTCTTCTTTTCATCTCTTCCATCACTACAAATCTAGGCCTTGGGGGTTTCACCACCCCATGTTCAACCCATTGTTTGTATAGACATATGAATGCCTTCTCACTACATGTGATAACCTCTAAAACTAACTTTCTTGCATATTTGTCACCAGGCCTTCCTCTGGTTTGTTCAAAATTTTCTCATGCTTCTCCCTCTTGCTCCCTTGTGGTTTTGACTGAGAGTCAGCCAAAGCCAGAGTTGTTGTCCTTTTGCCCTTCCATGTAATCGTCGCATGGCTAGTGGGCAATGTCATAATTCCTCCCTAGTTTTGTGCAAAAGGCGAGAGGGTCGCAAATGAATCACATGCCTTTATAATGAGATGGGGCTTGAAGGCATCTAAGGCACCATTGTTTCAAATGATAACCAAGTTTTTTTCTTTAATCGGCTATGCGCACTTCTGTGCCTGGGCCCGAAACCTGTCAAAGTAATCTGATAGCTCCTCGTTCGGCTTCTACTTGAATCGCATGAGCTCTACAATGGTTACTTATTTTTGCACATAGAAAAATTTCTTAAAAATTGTAATTTTTGGTAATCCCAATCATGGACTGACCCTTTCTCCAAATTGTAGTACCAACTGAAGGCACTATTCATCAAAGTCTTGTTTAATTCCCGTATCAACAAGTTGTGGTTGTTTATTTCATCATACCCTAGCCACGGAGACATCGACTCTACGAACCTGGAAATATGTTCCCTGACATTTCCTCTCTCCCTGTGTATTTTGGAAATTATGGGGGATGCTCAATATATCCTATCGGGTAGGGTTGCCTCCGAATGTGTACTGGGTAAGGTGGAGTAAAGTCTAACTCTGAGGGTTGGGATGTCTGTCTGTGAAGTTGATTGATCGCATCGATCATATCATCATTCGTCATGTACTGGCTAGTGGTGTGAACTCTCTAGGGTGTTGTGATATATTATTGTATCGGCGATGTGTATAGTAAAGAGATTGGTTGATGCACACTTGCATCGTGCAAAGCTGGTGCTGGTGGTAGTTATTGGCTCACTCACTGGACATGGCTTGGGATGATTGGCTTTTGTACTTGTGAAAATGCTGGGAGAGCAGTTGGGATGATGTTTGTCTAAGGTTGTCTTGCTTCCAACCTAGGTTGTGGCGCGTTACCACTGTTCTGGGGCTCCAAGTTGATGATTGGAACCGACAGATTCTCCATCGATGGAGGTAAAATTTGGTTCTCTTTGATATTGTTGCCATTGTTGTTGCCTTCCACTCCTGCTTGTTCTTCCTTCGAACTACGCCTTGAAGGTGGGGATCTGCATCAACTGCTGGAAAAAATTCCCCATTTCCTCTTGCTTCCTCTGCATCTCCAGCATAATAGCTATCATAATCCCTTGTCCTTCTCGTGCTTCCTTCAACTCCTTAAGCATCTCCAGTTGCACAACATTTTCCTACTCTCTGCTTGCATCCTCGCCTTGCCTTCTTACGTTTGTTTGTTGTTGATTGGCCATATATGGTGATGTTGAACTCCCTTCCAAAGCTTCTTCAATAATTGGTTGGTCAAGATCTAGGTTTGCGCCTTAGAAAGCTTGATTTATTTGTCTTGTAACTGGATTCGGTGAGGTAATGGTATTTGTTAGTGAAGCTCTTCCTTTAGTTCTCCAGCTTCGAGTTGTGGGAATACCCTTCGCGAATTCTACACCTCCCCAGCAGAGTCATCAAAGAAATGTGGATAAGGAAATTGTGCCTTAGTTAGGGTTTCGTGTTGGCTAAGGAGAAGAGAAATCCACACGAAGAGCACGGAATTGATTAATTGATTGAAGAGGGGAGAAGAACAGGTGGGCGATTACTCCAACAACACGTGGCAGAAATCCTAGAATTTGGAAACCGTGTTAGGGTAGCAGGGATTCCAAGAGCCTTCTTGAGTGCTTCGAGTTGAGAGAATGTCCAAGTCTTGAGTGCTTTGAGAGAAAATGTCCAAGTCCCAAGTCCCAAGTCACCAAAAAGTTCCCCCTTCATAGAATGGAAGGGGTATTTATAGAGTTTTCTGGAATTAAGTATTCACATGCCAGGCACATGTCTTCAGGGAAATTTTAGAAATACCCTTTAGTCATTAGAATAATACACATATAGCCATGTCCTTCTAGCCACCAATCCAATCCCTTGATCAATTCCCAAAATGAGCCACCTCCACGAGTCTTCTGCCTCGAGACACGTGGAGACTTTTCCCAGGTCTAGCACATTTATTTCTGATTTTTTTGTCTTCATTCGATTAGGTTATGCGAACCCTGATTTGCACATTATTGTGGAACCCTAATTGAGAATTTAATTCAATTAGGTCATGTTAACCCTAATTTGCACTTGGGCCCACAAAATGCATCAGACATTTATGGGCACCGATACTGACTTCCTAGAAATTTGATGTTCAGCCGTCTGACCCACTGACACGGCAGACTGTTATCTCACCTAACACCTGAAAAGGTATTTTCAGCAGGCCTGTAGTACTTTCCTTAGCTTCTTCAATACATTTCTTCGATATATACTAAGGATGTGTGTTGGGTCATTGGGATTCCTGAAAGCCTCAATGTCTAAAATTCATTCATCATTTGTTGTCTTTTATCTTTCAACGAATAGACAAGATTCGATGCTTCTGATGCTGACAGGAAATACACTACGATCATGATCGTGGTGTCTTGTCATATTTGTGTTTGATTCAGCCTGATAAAAGAGAACACTACGACTTACTTGTTTTGCAGACTCTATGCTTCCGAGAGCATACTATGATTCCTAACTTGGCTCGACAGGCGCTTGGACCAACTCTACAATTCTGAGTTAGGCCCTCCAAAGCAGACTATGATTCTGTAGCAACTTTTTTGATACTCTGTGATTTTTCCTTGGCTTCTATAATTCTTCGGCTAGCTCGATAGACTACGATTCTGTTGAAGCCTATCTATTACATCTCAAAATAGATCAACCTAGCAGCTTTGATCTTTCTTCTATACATTCATAAACATAAAGCACAGATCAAATCTAACAATTTTTTATCTTTCACCTAAGTCCTTGTACATATGTTCTTTGAAAGACTTTACATATAAGCATGTTTATTTACCTTCAACATCAAATTTGAATATGAAATTCCCAACAAAGTACTAAGACTTCGGAAGGCTCTGTTGTACCGCATGGGCGTGATAAACAAAATCGTAAATTGAAACTTAAGGAAAAAAATCAAGGAAATATTTATTTGAAGGAATTGTAAAATTAATCAGTTAATTTTTTAAATCAAAATATAATTTCAGAAGAGCATATATGTGTCTATTATATTTTTAATAGGCACAACTCATTATATCCATGGTCGATGCATTCCATGCATTTTTTAGGTTTCAAATGACATGCGACATGACCAAAGATGAGTTTTGTAAAGATTGAATTTTGTAGAATTCATCAAGAACTTTTATTTAAAATATTATGTCCCTTATAACTCCAAACAAATTAAATGTAACAAACTCATGCCGAAACTCCTCTTGGACCTTCTTGACCTATGTCAGCTTAGGTATGCAGTTCGGTCAACTAAAGTCGTATACGGTCGACAACATTTAATTGTTAGTAATTTTAAAATTTATATGCTTGTCTTGATGTAGGTTTCCTCTCATATATATAATAATTTACAGGTGAGATTATATGTATGAAAACCATGCTATTGACTTCTTAAGTTAGATATATACATATTTCTGTGGGCCCAGGTACAAAATTAGGATTCAATGACCTAATTAAATTAAATGCACAATTAGGGTTCCACGACCTCATTAAATGTGCAAATTAG
Organism: Panax japonicus; assembly: GCA_020205505.1. Taxonomy (NCBI): domain Eukaryota; kingdom Viridiplantae; phylum Streptophyta; class Magnoliopsida; order Apiales; family Araliaceae; genus Panax; species Panax japonicus. The sequence continues at coordinate 48,373,988 of CM035097.1, read as the reverse complement.
GGTTCGCATAACCTAATGGAATGAAGATGGAAAAGTCAGAAATAAATATGCTAGACCCAGGAGAAGCCTCCACGTGTCCCGAGGAAGAAGACTCGTGGAGGCGGCTTGTTTTGGGAATTGATTGAGGGATTGGATTGGTGGCTAGAAGGACAGGGCAATATGGGCATTATTCTAATGACTAAAGGGTATTTCTGGAATTTTCTTGAAAACATGTGCCTAACATGTGATTACTTAATTCCAGGAAACTCTATAAATACCCCTTCCATTCTAGAAAGGAAGGGACTTTTTTGGTAGCTTAAGGCTTGGAGATTCCACCTAAAAGCCCTAAAAAGGTTTAAACACTCTCTCAACTCGAAGGACTCAAGAAGGCTCTTGAAATCCCAATAACCCTAACACGGTTCCCCGATTCTAGGGGTTCTACTATGTGTCGTTGGAGTAATCGTCCACCTGTTCTTCTCCCTTCTTCAATCAATCAACAAATTCCATGCTCTTCGTGGATTTCTCTCCTCCTCAGCCAACACGAAACCCTAAACTAGTAAGGCGCGATTTCCTTGCCCACATATATTTGGCGACTCTGTTGGGGAGGTGTATAATTTGTGAAGGGTATGCCCATAACTCGAAGTGGGAGAACTATAGGAAGAGCTACTTCACCAATAAATAGTATTACTTCACCGGATCCAGTTCCAAGGAAAGTAACTCAAGCTTTTCGAGGCGCAAATCTGGATTTTGACCAACCAATTATTGAAGACGCTTCATAAGGGAGTTCAACATCAACATACATGGCCAATTAACAACAAACCAACGCAAGAAGATAAGGCAATGATGTAAGCGGAGAGCAGACGAATGATGTACAACTGGAGATGCTCAAGGCATTGAAGGAAGCACGAGAAAGGCAAGGGATGATGATGGCCATGATGCTAGAAATGCAAAGGAAGCAAGAGGAAATGGAGAATTTCCACCAGCAGTTGATACAGATTCCCACCTTCAAGGCCATGTTCCCAGGCAGTTCGCAAGCGGAATAAGCAGGAGTGGAAGACAACAATAATGGAAGCAATAACAAAGAGAACCAGATTGTACCTCCATCGATGGAGAATCAGTCGATTCCAATCATCAACTTGGAACCCCAGAACAGTGGTGACGCACCCAAGCCAGGTTGGAAGCAGGCCAACCTCAGACACACATTATCCCAACCGCTCTTCCAACATTTTCACAAATGCAAATGCCAACCATTCTAAGCCATGTCTAGCGAGTGAGCGAGCAGCTGCCACAAGCGCCAGCTTTATACAATGCAAGTACACATCAACCAATTTCTCTACCATACACAGCGCTGATACAGCAGTATATCACAATACCCCAGAGAGTTCACGTCACAAGCCAGTACGTGACGAAGGATGATATGATCAACGTGATCAATCAACTTTGAAGACAGACATCTCGACCCTCGAAGGTGGACTTTACTCCTCCTTACCCTGCACACATTCGAAGGCAACCTTACCCGACAGGGTATATTGAGCATCCCCCGCAGTTTCCAAAATACAACGGGGAGAAATGAGATGCCAGGGAACATATTGTCAGGTTCGCATAGTCGATGTCTCCGTGGATGGGATATGATGAAGTGAACAACCACAACTTGTTGATGCGGGAATTCAAAAAAACTTTGACGGATAGTGCCTTCAGTTGGTACTATAATTTGGAGAAGGGGTCAGTCCATGATTGGGATGACCTAAAATTAAAAAATTTTAAGAAAGTTTTCTATATGCAGAAATAGATAACCATTATAGAACTCATGCGGTTCAAACAGAAACTGAATGAGGAGTTATCAGATTACGCTGACAGATTCAGGGCCTAAACATAGAAGTGCACAGAGCCAATTGAAGAAAAGAACAATCAACAATGGTGCCTTAGATTCCTTCAAGCCCCACCTCCTTACCGAGGCTTGTGATTCGTTCGTGACCTTCTCATCTTTTGCACAAGACTTGGGAAGAATCATGACACTGCCCACTAGCCATGCGACGATTACATGGAAGGGAAAGAGGACAATAACTGTGGCTTTGGCTGACTCTCAGTCAAAACCATAAGGGGCAAGAGGAATAAGCATGATCAAAATTTTGATCGAAGCAAAGGAAGGCCTGGAGATAAATATGCAAGAAAGTCAGTCCCGGAGGCTTTCACATGCAGTGAGAAAGCATTCAGGGGCCTATACGAGCAATGGATTGAACATTGGGTGGTGAAACCCCCCAAGGCCTAGATTTGTAGTGACGAAAGAGATGGAGAGAAGACCGGACTTCTGTGTATACCAACAATACGCGGGACATTCCACTGTAGACTGTTACAGCCTAAGGAGGATATACCATGAGAAGCTGGAAAATGGAGAGATTGAACTTGGAAAGGAAATTAGTGTTCATGACAAGCCACTGCCAAATCACAAGGGGAAAGAAACATGCAACACTATTATCCACAGCACAATCCCAGAAGTGGAGATGATGATGGAAGAAAAGGAGGAGTGTGAGCCAGGCCTGCAGGTGATGGCATTGATGAATGGAGCTAAGTTCAGAAATTTTTTTGATTAGATAGGATTGGCTAAGGAAGCAAGGATAGAGGCCACCAAGGCAATCATTAAGGCTGCCGAAATGCAGGAGACTTATATGGCCATAACCAAAGGATTTGTGAAGACAATGAAAGAAGAAGAAAATAAGATATCTTTCTCTAAAGCTGATAGAGAGATAAGATACCCGCACAACAGGCCGATGTATGTGACTGTAGTAATCAATGGCATAGAAGTGCGGAGGGCGTTCATTAACAATGGAGCGTTTGTAAATATTATGCCCTACACCATGTTCAAACGGTTAGGCCTGCCAGAGAAGAAGATTGTGAAGGAACAAACAAACATTACAGGATTCTCTAACGAGAGCACAAGAACCCTGGGACACATCAAGGTAGACATGCAAGTTGGGAAGATTCGAGGGCCTGTAATGTTCCATGTTGCAGAGGAGGATGCAACATATCATGTCCTGCTGGGAAGGGCTTGGCAAAATGACTATGGGGTGGTACCCTCAGTCTTTCATCAGTGCCTAAAAGCTATCTGAAAAGGGGGAGAAGTGAAGGTACTAGCAACTCAAAATCCCTTTGGGCCAGAGGAGGCACACATCACCGAAGCAACTTTTTTCGATGATGTTGTTGAAGAGGGAGAGAACCAGATCGCGAGGCTTAATTCCCTAAGATTAGCAAGTTGGGAGGAAGTGCAAGAAGATAAGTTTGTACCTACAGAAAAAGTGAATAAGAAGACCTCGAAACATGGAGAATGTTCCAAAAATATGAAGCCAGTTGTAGTAGATTTGGAGAAGGAAGGAAAAAAAGAAAAGAAAAGGCAAACAGATCCTGAAGATGCCAGAAATATAATAAATTCCAAGAGGATAGCACAATCTGAGGATGGCCAAAAGGCAAAATGGGAGAGGGTTGTTAAACCCGACGGAAAGGTGGTGTTTCGATTGTGACGATGCGAGGGGAAAGAGCCTAAAGAAGCATGTGTACCCAACGGCTCAGGAGGTGTCCCCCACTCCAGTATTATTAAAGAAGGAGAAGTTGTGCAGCAGGAGATAGGACCAGCTCCAGAATGCTTTAAGGATAGGCCAAAACCTCAACAAAATGAATTAGAAGAAGTTGATTTGGCAATAGATAGAGGAACACCAAGACCGACTTATGTCAACAAGGAGCTTGATGTTAACCAGAAAGAGGAGCTCATACAATTATTACGAGAGTATAGGGATGTCTTTGCTTGGAATTACAACGAGATGCCCAGAATTGACAAAAATCTTGTAGAGCACAATTTAAACATAAGCCCGGGAATGAAGCCAGTGAAGCAAGCACCTCGCAATTATGCACTCGAAGACGAAACTCAAATAAAGGAAGAAATCAAGAAGTTGTTAGAAGTAGGATTCATCAAGCCGATCCAACATCCAACATGGCTATCTAGCATCGCACCGATAAAGAAATCAAATGGACAGCTACGAATATGTGTGGATTTCAGAGACTTGAACAAGGCAAGCCCGAAGGACATATATCCATTACCCAACATAGACATTTTGGTAGATGCAACAGCTAATCATGAGATGATGTCATTCATGGACGGGTTTATGGGTTACAATCAGATAAAGATGTCCATAGAAGATGCAGAGTTGACAGCCTTTCTTACCCAGTTTGGGAATTTCTACTACGTAGTATTGCCATTTGGGTTGAAGAATACGGGGGCAAATTATTAAAGGGCAATGCATGCCATATTTCATGACATGATTCATGATATAGTGGAGGACTACGTGGATGACATAGTAGTGAAATCCAAGAAGGTGACAACTCATGTGGAGGACCTGAGGAAAGTATTTGAGCGATGCTAAAGGTATAAGTTAAGGATGAATCCGAAGAAGTGCGCCTTTGGAATGACGACTGGAAAAATCTTGGGCTTCTTGGTGCACAATAGAGGTTTAGAGGTGGATCCAAGCAAGGCAAAAGTAGTTACAGAGATGCCCCCACCAAAGACGCAAAAGCAGTTGAAGAGCTTTCTAGGGAAAGTCTCGTACATAAGAAGATTCATGCCAGCATTAGCCGAAGTCACAGAACCATTCGGCAAATTGCTAAAAGGAAAGGCACAATAGGACTGGGGGCAAGACCAACAACAGGCCTTTGAGAAGGTAAAAAGAATTTTGGATTCAGCACAAACGATGGTAGTGCCACAAAGAGGAATGTCGTTTCAGTTGTACATCACATCTACCAAGAAATCTATAGGTGGATTGATCACACATGAGGTTCATGGAGAAGGAAAACTTGTGTATTACATTAGCCGGATAATCAGAGGACCGAAAACTAGGTATTCACAGGTGGAGAGGCATTGCCTAGCGTTGGTGTTCATTGTATAGAAAATGCAGCATTATTTTCTAGTGCACGAAGTAAAGATTGCAACAAAAACTGATCCGATCAGATATCTATTGACTAGGCCAGCATTAGTAGGAAGACATGTCAGATGGATGATGATTCTTTTAAAATATGACATCAAGTGTGTAACACCAAAGGCAATCCGATGTCAAGCCTTGGCAAACCTGCTAGCTCAATTTTTAAATGGAGAATATGAACCCCCTTCTGAGGATCTTCCGGGTGAAGAAATAGAATCAATCGACTTGATGGATGAGGATCCAGAATGCTGGAGTTTGGCTTTTGATGGATCATCTACAGAAGGTAAAGATGGAGCAAGAGTGGTGTTGACCACCAAAGAAGAAAATGAAGTGGCCTTGTCATATAAATTGGATTTCCCTTGCACAAACAATGAAGCAGAATATGAGGCGTTCATATTAGGATTGTTGGCGGCTCAAGAATTGGGAGCCAAACATCTTAAAGTAAAGGGAGATTTAAACCTCATAGTACAGCAAATAAGAGGTCATTTCGGAGTGAAGGAACTTATCTTGGTGCCATATCGAACTGTAGCACAAAAGGTGATGGAAGCTTTCAAGAAGGTGGTGATTGAATATATGCCAAAAGGATAAAATAAACAACCTGATGCACTAGCAACAGTAGCGTCTTGAGTTTATGTCCAAGGAGAAGATTTGGATGTGAAGGTAATGAAGAGAACCCTCCCAACCACGGTGCTAGACTTGTTCCCAAAAGACATGATAGATGATTGGAGATATGACATCTCCCATTAATTGCAAACAAAGGAATAAACAATACCAATCGTGGAGCTACAAAAGTAAAACATCATCAAAGGTGTCTTATAGCACAAAGAAGCAGATGGTGTATTGACACGATGCTTGGGGAGGCAAGAAGCAAATAGAGTCTTGCATCAAGTGCATGAAGAGAACTGCGGGTTTGCAGACATAAGCCTGTATCATAGGCTGCAATGCCAAGGGTATTATTGGCCTAAAATGAAGAAAGAAGCAAATGTCCTACAACGCCAATGTGTTTCATGCCAAGAATACCCTGGAGAGGAAAAATGCGCCTTCATTGATGACATAGCAGATTGGCGAATCCCTTATGTGGAGTTCTTACAAAGCGGGAATCTCCCGACCGAAAAGAAGGACGCAATTATAATAAAGAGGAAGTCACAACAATTCTTCTTGTAAAAATAGAGAATTGTTCTGAAGAGGGTTCAATGGCAAGCCCTTATGGTGTCTGGAACTAGGCAAAGCCAAAGATTTGGTTTACAAAATGCACAAAGATGAGCACCAAGGGAAAGCCAAGTTATACAAACAACTTATTAATCATGGTTACTACTGGCCAAAGATGGAAGGAGATTGTCTAGAATTTGTTAAAAAGTACCATATTTGTCAAATACATGGAAACTTAATACATGCTCCCGCCGTGGATTTGTGAACCTTAGCAACATCATGACCCTTTTATACATGGGGAATGGATCTTATAGGTCCTGTTCACCCTAATTCCAAGGGTAATATATGGATTTTAACTGCCACCGAGATGTACACCAAGTGGGTGGAAGCAGTACCCTTGAAGAAGGCCACGGGACCAGCAGTGGCAAATTTTATCAAAGAGCACATCATTTGCCATTTTGGGATCCCGAAGATCATTTTGTCAGATAATGGAACTCCCTTCATCAATAGGGACATCAAAAATCTGATGGAAAGATATATATAGGGTGAAACATTTCAAATCATCACCCTACTACCCAAAAGGCAACAGATAACCAGAGGCTACAAACAAAACTTTGATAAAAATCTTATCAAAAACCCTAGACGATCATCCGAAGAAATGGGCAGAACAACTACCAACAGCGTTATAGGCATATTGAACTTCAAAAAGAAAGCCTATAGGTGAAACCCCATACGCTTTGGTTTATGGTAAAGAAGTTATCTTACCCATCGAAATAGAAATACCTTTGGCTCGAATGAGACTTCAGAGCTTAGTCGAGGAAGAGAACCGACCAGCCGCCCTAGAGGCCTTAGTTGACTTCCGAGATAAGGCTAAAAAAAAGCTTGAACGGTACAACGAAAGACTGCGACGACAATACAATATTGCGGTGGTACCACGACAAATTTTGGTGGGAGACCTGGTGCTTAAAATGGCAACTCAAGTCATGAGGGGGACCCCAACCACCAAATTTACCCAAAATGGGAAGGCCCGTATAGGGTACGAGATATCTCCAAAAGCGGGTATTGCAAGATATCTCATGTGGGATCGGATGCTGTCTCAGGCCCATTAAACTTGAAGTGGGTAAAGAAATATTATACATGAGAAGAGAATCACAAAAAGTTATACTTTCAACTTCAAAAGTAATCGAGGCACCTGATTAACATCCCTCGGAAGTTACACTTTCAACTTCAAAAGTGATCGAGGCACCTGACTAATAGCCCTCAAAAGTTACACTTTCAAACTTCAAAAGTGATCGAGGCACCTGACTAACAACCCTCAGAACTTACACTTTCAACTTCAAAAGTGACTAAGGCACCTGAGTATAAGCCCTCAAACCCGAAAGTTACACTTTATCTTTAAAAGTGGAGATTCATTAGGGTCCAGGGACTTGATTATGCGGAGGGAAGGTGTTAGGCACCCCCCGACATCCGTGTTACCACGGTGACCGCCTCTTTTCAAGAAACTATTATCTGAATATGTGTGGGGGGGGGTCAATGTGCTGTTATTTGGAAGTGGTGTGAGGCCTCGTTCGCACCTATATACACAGGGTCTGAATTTATATAAAAATTCCTTTTGAGCAAGATATGGCAGTGATGTTTTATAAAAGAGGTTTTTCAAACCCTGATGCTCAATAGTAATTGAGACCTTTTACACTTTCATTTTATTAAGTGTTCGGCTTGATTGATTTTATTTCCGAGATGCGAAGTATCTATAAGAAAATAATGTACAAAATAATTCTGATTTCCTCGTGGGTATGAAAATCATCTGAGGAAATTTAGACACTGCAGAATAATTTAGGTGTTTGCAGCAGAAAATGTCCATCACGGGAACTGAATCTAGATCCAATAGGCTGAATTTGTGATCACATGATTCATAGGCGCACATGATACCGTAATTTGTATGAAAGCAGTAAGTAGGTATATATATAAAAGTTAGAAATATATATATATATATATATATAAACATGATTAGCCACCACGAAGCACCTCCATGGGGGATCAGAAAATATAAATAAAGTTGTAAAAGATATCAACCGCCACGGAGGAAACTTCAGGCGGGACGAAACGTAAATAAAGCTTTAAAAGCTATCAAATGTCACGAAGGAAACTCCAAGCGGGACGAAATGGAAATAAAGTTGTAAAGCTATCAACCACCACGGAGGAAACTCCAGGTGGGACAAAACGTAAAGAAAGCTGTAAAAGCGATCAACTGCCACGAAGTAAACTCCAGGCAGGACGAAACATAAAGAAAGTTGTAAAAGCAATCAACAACCACGAAGTAAACTCCAAGTGGGACGAAAAAGAAAAAAAAAATATATATATATATATATATATATATATATATATAAGCGAGTAAACGCACCGGATGCAAAATCCAGGCTCATCGAACAGACTCTGACACATAGTTCATATATATAAGTATATATATATATATATATATATATATATATATATATATATATATATATATATATATATATATATATATATATATATAAAGCAAGTAAACGCTCCGGATGTAAAATCCAGGCTCATCGAACAGAGTCCGACACAGAGTTTATATATATAAATATATATTTATATAATAAAACAGAACCCATTTTTGAATCTTTCATTTGACATAGCACAAGGACGATTCAGATTCATTCTAACTTAATTCTTCCAACTTAATCTAAAGGCTCATATTTCTTCTCGCCTAAATCAAATTCACCCCTACACCCTACTCTCTCATGTTCACACAAAATCTCTCTCATCTCTTCTTTACACACACAAACAAATAATAATAATAGTACTAATAATTATTATAATTGTACTACTAATAATAATAATAATAATAGATATTATTATAATAGTACAAATAATAATAATTGTTATTATGATTATAATTATAATAATAGTACTAGTAATAATAATAATAATAATAATAATAATCTATATAATAAAACAGAACTCATTTTGAAACTTTCATTTGACAAAGCACATAATAATAATAATAATAATAATAATAATAATAATAATAATAATAATAATAATAATAATAATAATAATAATAATAATAAAACAGAACTCATTTTGAAACTTTCATTTGACAAAGCACAAAGACGGTTCAGATTCATTCTAACTTAATTTTTTCAACTTAATCTAAAGACTCATATTTCTTCCCGCCCAAATCAAATTCACCATACACCCTACTCTCTCTCATGTTCACACACAAAATCTCTCTATCCTCTCTTATTCACATACACAAACAAACAATAATAATAATAGTACTACTACTAATTATTATTATTATTATTATTATTATTATTATTATAATAGTACTAATAATAATAATAATAATAATAATAGTAATAAAACTTATTATTATAATTATAATTATAATAATAGTAATAGTAATAATAATACTAATATATATTTATATATATTATATAATAAAACAGAACCCATTTTGAATATTTCATTTGACAAAACACAAATACGGTTCAGATTCATTCTAACTTAATCTAAATGCTCATATTTCTTCCCGCCCAAATTTAATTCACCCCTACACCCTACTCTCTCTCATGTTCACACACAAAATCTCTCTCTCCTCTCTTCTTCACACACACAAACAAATAATAATAATAATAATAGTACTAATAATAATTATAATAGTACTAATAATAATAATAATTATTATTATTATTATTATAATAGTACTAATAATAATAATAATTATTATAATAATCATAATAATTATATTAATAGTAATTATTATAATTATAATTATAATAATTGTAATAGTAATAATAAAACTAATAATAATCATTATTATTATTATTATTATTATTATTATATAATCTATATAATAAAATAGAACCCATAACAACAACAATAATAATAACAATAATAATTATTATTGTGTATTGTGGTGTTGTGGTGTTGTGGTGTTGTGGTGAATTATAATAACTGTTATTGATGATTGTAAGTTTTGTAGACAAGTTTAGATTTTTCTAAATATCTATTTTTAAAGGAAAATTAATTATTGTGGTAGTGTGGTAAATTATGATAATTGTTATGTGTGATTGTATGTTATTTTAAGTTGCAAAAAGTCTTTAGGTAATATAGCATTTTTCAAATTTTAATCTAATTTTTTGTTACGCCGTGCCTTCAGGCATGGGCAATTACTATATATATATATATATATATATATATATATATATATATATATATATATATATATATAAGCAAGTAAACGCTCCGGATGTAAAATCCAGACTCATCGAACAGAGTCTGATACACAGTTCATATATATATATATATATATATATATATATATATATATATATATATATATATATATATATATATATATATATATATAGTCTAGGCTCAATCGAGGCATAACTCGATAATCGAAGCAGTAAACGCTCCAGACCGAAGTCTAGGCTCAATCGAGGCATAACTCGATATATATATATATGTATATACAAACTGAAAATAAAACCATGGACCAAAGTTCGGGAAAACGCACGCAACACGACTCTCAACAAGAAGAAGGGTGTGTGCAAAGATGAAGAGAAAGGCTTTAAAGTGTGTAAGAAGGCTTACAGTGGACTGCCAAAGAAGGCTTCTATATCTTTAAAGTAGATAAAACTCGGCTCCCGTCGGTACAAAAGTAGTTATATGTGAGCTCACAAGTGTATAAAATGAGAAAGCACTTAGTGTATTGCAAGTAAGGAGCATATTTGACAGGGCTTCCTCGCTCTTTCTCTTCTTAAAATGGCCACCCCAAGCCCTCTATTTATAGAGGGAGGAGCCGTAGGTGTACCTGCGGCCAGCCGCAGGTGTACCTAAGGCTGCATGGGTTGCCCTGGGTTTCTCAGTTTACGTCGTCTCGTAGTACGTGCACGTAGGCACTGCAATATCCGCTCAAACTTTCAAAATTATAATTCGGGAATCTGACTGAGGTATGTAGGACCTATTTTGGACCGTCGTTGTCGAGAGTTGTACAATGGCATGGGATTAGAGGTTGTATGAAGTCATGAAGATGGGACGGTGCCCTCCGGTCTTCAAGCTTCAAATTATATCTGTTACCTTGCGCAATAGTCACTCGGGATTGGTTTTCCTTGATTCTTGTGGGACATCGTGATGTAGAAAGGTATGTATGAGATGTTGAGATGACGTGATGTGGCCTTTAGAGTGGCGAGATGGTGCCTTTGCCCCTCACCAGAGTTATCGCCATTTTGGGCTGATAAAGCAGAAGTTGCTCAGTGTTATTGCTAAGATTGGACTGCTGCAAGTATTGAAGGTCCTCAGTGTCAACTCTAAGGTGTATCTGTCCTCCCGGTGTTATTGTTGGGTTGATACTGGGTATCTCGTTGTAAGCGCCGAGATTGAAGTTGATTGCATTTGAAACAAGCATTTCCGGGGTTATCGCCGGAACTGCATTCCTTGGGGTGATCACCAAGGTTGGTAGCTATTCCTATGATTGGGACTGAGACTGGATACCTTGGGGTTATCTCTGAGATTAATCGCTCTTCTCTGGTGTGTGTTCCGGTATTAGATCTGCACGCCTCGGGGTTATCTTCGAGGTTGGAATTATTACTCCCAGTGTGTGTCCTGGGGTTGATACTGAACTTCTGGTAGTATTCGGAATGGATATGAACTATCTTCCAGGGTTCCCTCTTGAAAGACGAATTTGTGCTCCTGCAAAATCAATGACAGGTGTGCAAAAAAATTCGAGTGTCTACAAATGCCCCTCTTTATCATACTCATACAGTGCAATGTATGGGTAGGATAAAGAATCCTAGACACTTGAAATGCCATAAGATAAACATGATACTATATGTAACAACATGATGCAAATGAATGATGCATGTGTTCGGGGTTGTTGCCCAACATGCAGGGGATAATTGCTAAATCCTTGTAATATTTACCGAGGATTGGCAAATATGACCTGATCGGATGTGTGATCTGAATCTGTTAGGATGTTGATGTTAGAGTTATCACCAAAGTCCTGGAGCCTTGATATAGACTTAATTTCAATGAGGTGCCTCTTATGTGTAAGAGATCTATGGGGATACCGCTTAATCTGTTTTGAGGATGTGTGTAACATATTCCATCATCGATCTTCCTTGATGATGTTGACCTTTCCTAATTTGTATCACCAGGATATGTTAAGATTCTGTTGGATTTACTACCAACAGCATATACTGTCAGGGTTTCCTGACCTTCATTGACGTGTAATTCACCGATGTGTGAATCAGTGGATGAAAACCCTGCGGGGTAGATTGTCAAGGCTACTTGACCTTCGCTGATATGTGAATTAATGGACGCTATCCGTTGTGACCTCCCATTGGGGATCCGCTGGGGAATGTGAATATCACAATACGCAATCATCGAACAACTTTCGATGCCTCGATGGGTTTACTTGACATCGGCTGAAATATCGTCAAGGTTGATTGACCTTCATTGATACATTAATAGAAGATAAAGCGTTGTGACCCCCAGCTGGGGAATGCGTTGTAACCTTGTTGATGTGTGCTTCAACGGCTAATATCATCGGAATGGCTTCCGACGCTTCATTGGATTCACTTGCCAATGGTCATACTGATGTCAAGGCTTCTTGACCTTCGTTGATATATGTGTCAATAGATGAACACACGTTGTAATACCCACCGGGGAATCACGTTGTAACCCCCACCAGGGAATCCACGTTGTAACCCCCGTCGGGGAATCCACGTTGTAACCCCCACCGGGGAATCACGTTGTAACCCCCGCCGGGGAATCCACGTTGTAACCCCCGCCGGGGAATCATGTTGTAACCCCGATGGGGAATCCACGTTATAACCCCCGCCAGGGAATCACGTTGTAACCCCCGCCGGGGAATCCACGTTGTAACCTTCGCCGGGGAATCCACGTTGATCTTTAGGGTAATGACCTAGAATTGGCGGCATTGGACACAAGGTATTGTCGAATGTGATTTGTAATAGATAAGATCATTGGCATGATGAACCTCGTGTTTGGGCGAATACCAATGAGTGATGTACAGACTCAAAGTTCCTTCTGAGAAGACTAGGATTGCAGGCTGTTTTGCTCAATCGCGTAGCATTTTTATTCCCAATTTGACCTTTTCAGACTGCAAGAACTCCTTTTCAACTCGAACTGGACCGATCCAGAGGGGTAGGACCCATATAGGGGTGCCGCATTGATCATACCCCCACCATTATTGGTGGCATCTAGTATGCGATCGTGGTATGATAGCATGTCACCATCAGACAGGGTGATCATAGATCATTTATTGCAGCATACTATGACCCTGTTGATGTTTCAGGTTCCCATAGGATTCGTGGATGGCATACTAGAGCATTGGGTATCAAAGAGGCAGGTTTTTTGATTTGGGACCCAGGAGTTGACTCCTACCCTGGAGGAGTATGCACGGTTGACGATGCTTCCACTGGACAGACCTTGCATGCATATGGATTTGGGGGACCTGAGTCGTCGGTTCATGACCCTCACTGGATTGAGGCGTAGGGTGGTGCATGATGAGCTTACATCTGGCCATGTTATATCTCAGTATTTTTTGTTTGATAGATTTTGCTCTGAGGATAGTTATACACGACATTCCAGGTATTTCACCACACCGGAGGATCATTGGCGTCTAGCCAGGGTTGATGTACTGCTATGGTGCGTACTGTTGTATGTCTATATAACACGGTATATGGATGAGATAGAAATTAGAGTAATCATGGCAGTGAGAGCTCTCAGGGAGGGTCGTATCATTATACCGATGATTATAGCAGAGACTCTGAGGTCAGCTACATACTGTTGCTCTTATCCGACTGGAGTGTTCACGGGCAGCTCGGTCATGCTATACATGTGGTTTATGTCACACTTGAGACCGATTGGCACATTTAGATGGCATGGGTACTGTTTCACCCACGATATAGCCATGTCATACTCCTTTCAGCCATCGAAGTGTACAGATGCTTTGGCTTGGTCTATGTTCGTGGCGGATATTAGTGATCCATTTAGCATATTGCGTTGCTCGGGGATTAGCTCACCTTACAGCTTTATTACTCATGCTCCAGGCATGGACTATCTCCCTCTGGCTGGCTTGAGGGGCATGACTACCTACCACCCGCTAGCCGTGATGTCGTAGTTTGACCAGTTTCAGGACTTTCATCCTTTCGAGGGGGCGTCGGGTCAGCGTTCCGCTTCTCGTTATCTTTCAGCAGAGGACCGATCCCGTGTGTATTCTTGTTGGGATCAGCGTGAGATAACTACTTTTTCTGTGAGCCATCCTGGTTGTTCTGAAGAGTATTCCGCATGGATGGATACAGAGGTTGCACCGGATGCAGTAGTATCCACATTGTCGAGTAGTGATTCAGACGATGTAGAGCCTATGGAGGACATTGATTCATACATCGAGGCGGAGCCAGTTGCTGGGTTGCCAACATTTCCTTTAGATTCTCCTAGTACTAAAATTGTTGTGATTCAGTATTCAGCACAGTACTTCGAGCAGACTCTTCATCTGATGACCTTCAAGAGAGACCAGGCTAGAGCCTTGATTTTGACTGTCCTTGATGGGAGAGACGCAGCTCTGTTAAAGATAGATGACGCATTAGCTCGCAGAGATGCCGCTGTTGTTGAGCGGGATGAGGCTAGATCAGCCAGAGATGCAGTGATAGCTGAGTGAGATAGTGCCATATCTGCTTGGGATGTCATCGTTACAGATAGTAATGCAGTGAAGTCCCTTACCACTGGCATGATTGTAGAGATGAGCACTTACATTGATGAGCATATGGTCACCATGCGGATGGCTGCAGATCTGTTGGGTCGTGTGGAAACTATCGTACAGGAGACCACAGCTTCGCCTCCTTCTTCTGAGAGGGATGCCATGTTGGGCTTATTAGCTCGCATATATCCTGAGTTGTAGCTGGGCTTTGATATTTTCCTGCACAGACTAGCATAGCTATTTTGTCCTGTACAGTTTACATTGTGTATATCAAACAACATTATATATAACAGGGAAATATATTTTTGATCACTTCCCTTTTAGATATGTCTGTTGCTTGCTTGATATTTGTCTGCTTCTTCAGGGCTGGTGATCTTAATGTATTCTAAATTCCTCCTAGATGGATGGACATTGAGTTGTCTCTAGATAGTTCAGAATGGATCATTGATCTGTATGTATCCCTACCATCTTTGGTGTCTTGGAACTGGTTTCTGTATGGAAATATGGAGAGGAGTGTGGCTTTCCTCTCTGAGATGGACCGCACCACAGATGGTCTCCAGTACTTCTATTTAGGAGAAGCCTAGTTAATTCCATTTCTTATGGATTGGTGTTGCTCTTTGAGGCACAACCGCAGCTTAGATGGTCGCCGAATCTCCTATTTAGGAGGAGTTCAGGTAATTCCATCCCTTTGGTCTGAAGCCGAATGAAATGTAGTGGATTGAAGGATGATCCCAGTACCAGTTGACAAGTTTTTATGTTTTGGTAAGGGGTGAGACCACACTATGAATTGATGCCTACGTACTCTTATTAATGAGGAGATCAGGTCTGCGTAGTTCGAACCTGGTGTAAGAGGTTCAACGTTGTTTGTGGCAGGAATGGTGTAGGAATTTGTTTTTGTTTTTGATTTTGTAAGGAGAAAAGGGTAGAAATGTTTTTGTTATTTTTGTTTTATTGTGATCGGGCCATGTAACATGGTTGCCTACGTACTCCTATTGAAGAGGAGATCAGGTCGGCGTAGTTCGCCCCTCAGGGCGAGTTGAAAAGCGTAATCCCATGTGCAGGTCAGACTGCGAGGAGGAGAAAGTTTGATCCTAGGTTGAGGATAAACTGCAGGTATGAAAAGTTTGATCCCATGTTTGGGAACAAAATGGTTCAATCCCTAGTGGGATGACCAAAGTTGTAGGAACGCGGAGAAACCAGGTTGTTGGCTTGAAAAGTATGTTTCCTTGAGGGGCAAAGTGTGGAAGAGTTGTATGTGGTAAAAGGTTAAGGAAACGGAATGAATGGTGATCTGATGATCCAACACCAGGATGTTTGCTTGATGGTAACTTCAGACATAGTACCGTTTTACGGCGTCCGAGTTGATGAGTTATGGAAATTCATCGTCGTCCATTTCTTGCAATCTGAGAGCACCTCCTGTCAATACTTCCTTGACAGCGAATGGGCCTTCCCAGTTAGGAGAGAATTTCCCCTTAGATTGATCTTGGTTGTCAAGGATCTTCTTCAAAACCAAGTCATGTTGTTTAAACTTTCGTAGTCGGACTTTTCTATTATAGGATCTGGCGATCCTTTGTTGATATAACTGACCGTGGAAAATAGTCGCAGTTTGACGTTCGTCTATTAGAGACAATTGGTGATACCTATCTTATATCCATTGGTCTTCATCCAGCTTATCATCTATCAACACTTTGAGGGATTCCATTTCTACTTCTATGGGGAGCACTGCTTCCATCCCATAGGTTAATGCGTAGGGGGTTACCCCAGTGGAAGTGTGCATTGACGTTCTCTTGGCTAACAGAGTAAGAGGCAATAGGTCAGGCCAATCTTTATGGTTGGCGGACATCTTTTGCATAATCTTCTTGATGTTTTTGTTAGCCGCTTCAACATCACCATTCATATTCGGACGATAGATGACAGAGTTAAGATGTTTGATGTGGAATTTACTGCATAATTCCTCCATCATTTTATTATTGAGGTTCTTAGCATTGTTTGACACAATCACCTCTGGTTGTCCATATCGATAAATGACATTGTTTCTGATGAAAGAAATGATAACTTCTTTGGTAACCCTGGGGAAGGAGACTGCTTCTACCCACTTGGTGAAGTAGTCGATCATGTGAAGATAAATCGATGTCCATTACTGGCTTTAGGCTCAATGGGCCCGATAACGTCCATTCCCCATATTGAGAAGGGCCAAGGTGAACTCATATTGTGGAGTTCCTGTGGAGGGGGTGGATAGCATTCCCATGAATATGGCACTGATAGCATCTCCTGACGTGGTCATTGCAATCAGCTTTGAGAGATAGCCAATAATGTCCTGTCCTGAGGACTTTCTTGACAAGGAGGGGGCCACTCATGTGGGGGCCACGGATTCCACCATGGATTTCATCCATAAGCCTTTGGGCATGATCTTTGTCTAAACATCTGAGGAGACCTAGTCCTGCATCTCTTTTGTAGAGCGCATCTTCACTCAGGTAGAATTTCATAGCAATTCAATGGATCCGCCTTTTCTCAGTTGGGCTCTCCTGAGCGGGTGTAGATCCATCTCGTAGGTATTCCTTGATAGGTTGATACCAAGGATGCTGGATGGGAGGTAGCTCATCTGATACTTCTCCAACATAATTCCCATAGGCTGGGGCCTTGTGCAGGGAAATTGTGACGCTTGGCCAGTGTCCTTTGTCTGATATGCGAATTAAGGAGGCCAAAGTTGCTAATGCGTCTGCAAAGTCATTCATATTATAAGGAACGTGTAGAGAGGAGATTTCTTTGAACTCCAAAACCATCTGTAAAACTTGCCGATGGTAAGGCAGCAAATGTAGCTCTTTGGTTTGACAGATTCCGATGGATTGTTTGATTACCAACTCTAAATCTCCAAAGACAGTTAACAGACTGATGCCAATTGAACGGGCAAGTTTTAGCCCCATGAGACAGCCTTCATACTCAGCTGTGTTGTTGGTGCTGACAAACTGCAATTTAATGGCGACGGGATACTACTCCCCCATAACGGATACTATAACTACTTCAGCTCTATAACCTTCCATATTAACAGCTCCATCGAAATACATCTTCCATGCTTGGCGTGTATCATATTGATGGTGTTGCTAAACTGTCATTAATCCCTCATCGGGGAAGTATGTCTCCAAGGGTTTGAAATCCCCTGAGGATGCGGTGGCCAGTTGATCCGCAATTCCTTGACCTTCGATGGACTTTTGAGTCACATAGATGATGTCAAATTGTTGTAGGATCAACTGCCATCTGGACAGCCGGTAATTTAACATGGGTTTGTTGAACACGTACTTAAGAGGATCCACGCGGGATATGAGATGGGTTGTGTGACCATGGAGGTAGTTTTGTAACCTCATGGAAGCCCATGCTAAAGCACAACATGTCTTCTCGATGTGAGTGTACTTGTGTTCACTGATGCTGAATCTTTTGCTGAGGAAATAGATAGCCCGTTCTTGGCCTCTATCGTCTTTCTATCACAGCATGCAGCCCATGGCATTGTCACTTATGGACAGGTACATGAACAGGGGAACATCATCCCAGGGTGGTACCAAAATAGGAGCTTTAACTAACTATTCTTTAATTGTAAGGAAGGCATTCTGGCACTCATCATTCCATTTCATGGAGGAGTTCGTCCTTAATAGCTTGAAGATTGGCTCACAGGTTGTTGTGAGTTGAGAGATAAACCTGCTAATGAAGTTTATTCTTCCCAAAAATCCCCGTATTTCCTTCTCTGTCTGAGGAATGTGCATTTTCGTAATGGCCTAGATTTTGGTAGGATCCAGCTCAATCCCTTTGTGGCTGATTAAAAATCCTAGCAACTTATCTGATTTAATGCCAAAGGCGCACTTGGCTGGATTCAACTTCAAGTTGTACTTACGCAACCTGTTGAATAGCTTTATGAGATGTTCTAAGTGTTCTTCCTCCTTCCGGGATTTCACAATGATGTCATCCACGTAGATCTCGATCTCTTTGTGTATTAAGTCATGGAAGAGAGCCATCATAGCTCGCTGATAGGTGGCTCCGGCATTAATGAGGCTGAATGACAACTGTCTATAACAAAAGGTTCCCCAAGGCATGATGAAAGTAGTTTTTTCACGATCTTCCTCAGCAACCATGATTTGTTGGTACCCTGCAAAGTAATCAGCAAAGGAGTACATGCAGTATTGAGCAATATTGTCAATGAGAATGTGGATAAAGGGTACGAGAAAGCTGTCTTTAAGGAAAACTTTGTTCAAGTCCCGGTAATTCATGCATATTCGTACCTTCCCTCCAGATTTAGGCACGGGAATAATGTTGGATATCCACTCAGGATATGTAGACACCTTGATGATGTCAGCTTGAAATTGTTTCACAATTTCTTCCTTTACCTTTAAACTCCACTCAAGTTTCAATCGCCTGAGCTTTTGTTTTACTGGCTTGAATCCCTCTTTAATGGGAAGGCGATGAAGTACAATGTCAGTGGACAAACCCACCATGTCTTCATGAGACCATGAAAATACATCCTAGAATTGGGTTAGTAGCATAACCATGTCATTCCGCTGGTTTGGGGTAAGGTCTGAACCAATCTGGATTAACTTAGGTCTTTCTAAGGTTCTGAGATTGAAGGAAGTGGTTTGGTCAAGGTTGGGTTTAGGTTTGTCTTTGACCCATTCTTGAATTTCCGGAGGCACCTCAATGTCCTCATGTACTTCCATCAAGGCTGAATTCATCTATACATCAAAGGTACAATCCTTGTGGAGAAGAGGCACTGTATCAGCAAGTACAGGCACATCTAAATTCAGGGTCCTGAAACAAAATATGCTTTCACTTAGTATATATTAAAAAGTTTGATCATACAAAGTGTTAGCATGTACTGGAAAAATAACTGCTAATACTGTAGAGAAAAGTAAGCAGTTATGATATCTATAGGGCAGAAATAGTTTATGCCCATTTTACCCTTGTCGACCAATGCAAGGAGTGCTGCTCCAATTGGCAAGGGCAAAATCCGGGTGGACTGCAATGATAGAAGGATTGCCATCTTCCTCCCTATCCCGAATGATGGCCATTATGTCCGAGAAATCATCGTCTGGGGTGTATCTGTTTGTATGTTCATCATGAACGATGATGAGTATGTCCGACATCATTTGGATGACGTCTTGCTTAATTCTTTGTTTCTCTTCCTCTATTCGGGGATCTAGAACAAAGATTTCTTTCTCCTTCACTGCTACCGGCTTGGGAAATAACATAGCCATTAAGCTGGCTGGCACCTTTACAGGAGGTTATGCAGACTCAGAGTTTGAAAGCGAAGATAAACGTCGCATGCTTGAAGCTGAAGGAATCTGCTGATGCTTGTCAGGATTCCTATGACTAGAGCTGGCAGAATATCCTAGCCCAGCTGTCCCAGTTTTATTGATAACGTGGACGGGGTACTTTATACCCTGATGATCTTTACCCAGTCCTTGTCCCGGCTGATGACCCAATGACATCATTTCTTGAGTAGCCGACATTACCTCGGCAGAAATCTTGGGTTCGAGAAATGGCATTCCAATAGCATGGTATTGGGTATTGCTTACTTCCAAGGCATAAAAACTAACCGATTCAACATCTGCATTGGCATTGATGAATGGCATGTCCCCGTGTTGAGGACACTCTGGTTCAGCGTTGACCGTGATTATGCTATTGTTGATAATGTATTTCAACTATTGTTGAAGGGTGGATGGGACTGCCCCTGCCATATGAATTCATGGTCGTCCCAAGAGCAGGTTGTATCCCGAATATATCTTGAGTACGTGGAAAGATATGCAGAATGTATGGGGACCAATTTCGATTGGCAGTTCAATTACTCCGACCGAATTCCGGCGGGCTCCATCAAAAGCTTTGATGACTGTATGGCTACTCCGGATTCGGTTGAGATTGATATTCATCTTCACCAAGGTAGCGTATGGACAGATATTTAG
Source organism: Panax japonicus (assembly GCA_020205505.1). Taxonomy (NCBI): domain Eukaryota; kingdom Viridiplantae; phylum Streptophyta; class Magnoliopsida; order Apiales; family Araliaceae; genus Panax; species Panax japonicus. The sequence continues at coordinate 48,353,196 of CM035097.1, read as the reverse complement.
AAACGAGCCTCCACCTATTAAGACTCCAGCTAGCATGTATCCGGAGGACAAGACCGCAATGTCCAACGGCTTGCAATGACCGGTCCCTTCGGGCGGTATGTCATCATCAGTGAAGGATATCACATTGTTGTTAAAAATGTGATCAACCAAGTGTTGAAATTTTTCCGTATCAACTGATGTCGGTAAGCAGGCTTCTTCCAAAACCTTCAGCAAGATCTTCCGGTGATCCTCGAAAGTTAGGACCAAGTCCAAAATTGATATTTGGTGTGGAGCTTCTCTTAAGCTTAAAACCACCTTGGCTTCGTTATGACCCATAGTGCAGAGGAATTTTTCAATCTTCTCCATGGGTATTTTCCCTTTTGATTTGATGGTAGACTTCATCACCCGTTGGGGAAGATACAGTGGATTTTATTTTGACACTGTAGCAGTGGTATGTGAGGCTGATGCTTCACCTTCTCCATAATTCCATGGCACTTTATGAAAGCTAACAATAGGATATTGTGCTCTGCATGGCAAGTTGATTGGCTCGGGAGCGGCCACTTTCAAAGGATTGTTGCTTCCCCTGAGTTGAATTATTGGTATTGTGAGTTATTTATTAGTCCCATCAGTCTCAGTGGATATGACTGCTACTAAACTCTTACACTTAATAGGACATGTATTCTCACTTGCACGTAGCACTGTATCATCGTCTGCTAGTTGCAGGACACCACTGTCAATTAGATTTTGGATAAGGTGGCGGAGTGCCCAACATTCTTCTATGCTGTGACCGCGAGAATGGGAGTGATATTGACATACTCCATCAGAATTGTACCGTCTTGGACGGGGATTGATTGGAGGTAGAAGGGAAGTGATCCTTCCTTTATTGATTAGCATCTAAACGATTTCCTCCATAGGTTGGCCCAGGTGTGTAAATTCCCTTTTATTGGAAAACTCCTGACGGGCTTTGGCATTCGCTCTCTTTATCACTTTGTCTTCCAGCATTTCATTTTCTAAAGGTGACGAGAGTATATTTGTGACAAGAGGGAGGAGACTAGCATGCTCCTGGCTGACTAACCGGCGTGTCACTTGATGTTGATAGGTCACCTGTTTTGCCAATTGCTCAATTTGCTTGCATAGAGCTTTCATCTTACGTTCCATTATGAACTAGAACTTGGCATAATCCCACTTGTAAACACCGTCTTTGAGGGTCTGGGAGGATTCACAGTTGAAATTGGAACTTTGTCCATTGCTCCAATTGATCATGTTGACCTCTTCTTCTTTGTGTTGATGAAGAGGGTTGTCTTGAACGTGAGGCTGGTCTGGTTTGGTGACCACGATCTCACCGTTGTCTATCAGGTCTTGGATCTTATGTTTCAAGGCCCAACAATCTTGAGTATCATGTCCAGGTGCTCTGGCATTATAACCACATTTCTGAGCAGCATTGAAACCACGTCAATTAGGGTTGGCTGGTGGAAGAAGATGCGTAATTTTCTTCTGTGTTGTCAGAAGAGTGAGAATATTCTCAAGTGTGTCCCCTAAGGGTGTGAACACTCGAGGGCGTTTGACTTCTCCACCTTTTGGTATTGGAGGGTTCGAAGACTGTTCTTAAAAGGGAGTGTAGTTTCTCCTTTGAATAGGCATGTTCTGATTGCCTTTTTGACCCTGTAGTATCAAGGAAACATCTTCCTCTTTCTTTTTATGGACCCTCTGGGGGTTGTTTCCATAATTTCCAGATTGGATGTGATCAGCAACAGCTTTAAGGGCAGCTAAGTCTTGAATTTTTTTTGGACTTCAATCCCATCTCGGCCATCTCCCCATGTTTGACCATTTCAGAAAATGGTTTACCGATTCTGGCAAAAACTCTTTCATAGAAAAGAGCTTCATGTATGTCTATGAAAGTCATGACCATCTCTGATTCTGTCATGGAAGGAATAACTTGGGCATCCATGCGTCTCCACCTTTGAGCATACTCTTTGAAAGACTCATTAGACTGTTTCTTGATCTTGGTAATTCGATACCGGTCAGGAGCCATCTGAGACTGAAAGCTATATTGAGTGAGGAAGGAGTGTGCTAGCTCTTCTCAGCTATGGATCTTTGAATTATCTAGCCTAGTATACCATGAACGGGCTTCTCCAGTCAAACTCTTCTGGAACAGTTGCATTCTGAGCTTCTCGTCCTCTGCATAAGATCCAAGTTCTCTAATAAACACTTTCAAATCTGTGTAAGGATCTCCTAACCCGTCATATTTTTCAAAGTCAGGAGTCTTAAACTTTTCTGGATAATGAACCCCAGGGAAAATGCAAAGATGAGCATATGAAACACTCACGTGTGTTCCAATTCCTTTGATAGCACGAAGGGTCTCTTCCATTTGGAGGACTTTCTTTTTGATGTCACCGGTGTTTGGATCTCCTATGAGATGAGTGGCATCATTAGTTTTGTTGGTCGTATGCAACTGCATTTCAGGTATTGTAATAACCTGGTTTCCCCCTTGTGTAGAGGATTTAGCATATACGGGCATTTTTGTACCCTGAGTAGACTGGTGTAGTTCTTTGAGTAGAATAGCCAAATCTATAATTTGTTTGCTTAATCCGTTGAATTCTTTGCTAGAAACTAGATTAAGGTCGGTTTGGTCAGATGATGACATGATTGACTGCAGGCTTGCAGCCTTTTTGGATTTTGACCGGGTAGTAGGTCCGATTGGTTCCCTGCGAAAGACTTGCATAGTTTAGTCTTTACGGAATGTGTGTATATTAACATGCTATGTGATGTGTCCATTTTAGGAATTTTATCCTGCAAAACGGATGTCAGCTGTTTGTAATACAAGATAGCATGTTAAATTAAATATGTATGTCTACACATTTCTTCATATTTCTCATTACATGGAGATAGATACTCGCGGCTTTTTGGCATGAGGGTTCCCAAATCATCGCAATTTACTCAACGGAAAGTTAATCTGGTCTTTCAACTGGAGCAAATTTGGGTGGTGCCTTTCCTGAGCCTCGCGGGAATTAGTCTTCCTACGAGTCCAGTAATCAAACACCGACAGGATAGCCTCCTGGTGGAGGGACAACACAACATACATTCACATACATCGCGTCTCACCGTATGGAAATGATGGCATGTGCGAAGCACTAATATAACAAGCAGATATGGTGCGAAGAACTAAGTGCAATAAGTAAATGCATTCGTACACATTCATCATAAATGTAAATACAGCATCCACACACAAACAGACAACAGTTTTAAAAATATTGTAATAGCGGCTTAACTCCTCTTACTGGAGTCCCCAGCAGAGTCGCCACCTGTCGACGTCGGGATTTTTAATTGTCCCTTTCCGTTACTTGTTCTTTGGTGTTCTTATTTTAGGTGAGATTTGTTTGAAAAAACAAGTGAAAAAGGTCCAACATTATAATGTCGACGATGGACTGTTAAGAGTCGCCAGTTGGTTTTTTAAAATGGTTGTACCAACACAACCGAGAAAAGGTTTGCACATTGACCCAGTGATGTGACACTGCTAAACGGGTCAGTGAAACCGAGATTAATTAGGGTCCGGGGACTTGATTATGCGGAGGGAAGGTGTTAGGCACTCCCCGACATCCGTGTTATCACGGTGACCACCTCTTTTTAAGAAACTATTATCGGAATGTGTGTGTGTGGGGGGGGGGGGTTAATGTGCTGTTATTTGGAAGTCGTGTGAGGCCTCGTTCGCACCTATATACACAGGGTTTGAATTTATGTAAAAATTCAATTTTAGCAAGATATGGCAGTGATGCTTTATAAAAGAGATTTTTCAAACCCTGATGCTCAATAGTAATTGAGACCTTTTACACATCCATTTTATTAAGTGTTCGGCTTGATTGACTTTATTTCCGAGATGCGAAGCATCTATAAGAAAATAATGTACAAAATAATGCCGATTTCCTCGTGGGTATGAAAACCATCTGAGGAAATTCAGACACCGCAGAATAATTTACAAGTTGCTTACAGCTGAAAATGTCCATCACGGGAACCGAATCTAGATCCAATAGGCTGAATCTGTGATCACATGATTCTTAGGCGCACATGATACCGCAATTTGTATGAAAGTAGTAAGCAGGTATATATATAAAAGCTATATATATATATATATATATATACATGATCAGCCACCATGAGGCACCTCCATGGGGGATCAAAAAATGTAAATAAAGCTGTAAAAGCTATAAACCGCCACGGAGGAAACTTCAGGCGGGACGAAACGTAAATAAAGATGTAAAAGCTATCAACCGTCACAGAGGAAACTCCAGGCGGGGCGAAATGGAAATAAAGCTATAAAGCTATCAATCACCACGGAGGAAACTCCAGGCGGGACAAAACGTAAAGAAAGCTGTAAAAACAATCAACTGCCATGATGTAAACTCCAGGCAGGACGAAACGTAAACAAAGCTATAAAAAAAATCAACCACCACGAAGTAAACTCCAGGTGGGACGAAAATATATATATATATATATATATATGTATATATATATATATGAACTGTTGTCGAACTCTGTTCGATGAGCCTAGATTTACATCCGGTGCGTTTATTGCTTTTATATATATATATATATCTAAGCGAGTAAACGCATCAGATGTAAAATCCAGGCTCCTCGAACAGAGTCCGACACACAATTAATATATATATATATATATATATATATATATATATATATATATATATATATATATATATATATATATATATATATAAGTAAGTGAACGCTCCGGATGTAAAATCCAGGCTCATCGAACAGAGTCTGACACACAGTTCATATATATATATAAATAATTAAATAAATATATATATATATAAGCAAGTAAATGCTCCGGATGTAAAATCCAGGCTCATCGAACAGAGTCTGACACACAATTCATATATATATAAATATATATATATATATATATATATATATAAGCAGTAAATGCTCCAGACATAAATCTAGGCTCAATCGAGGCATACCTCGATAATGTTACTCCATATATATAAATATATATATAAATATATATGTATATACAAACTAAAAATAAAACCACGGACCGAAGTCCGGGAAAACGCACGCAACACGACTCTCAACGTGAAGAATGGTGTGTGCAAAGATGAAGAGAAAGGCATTAAAGTGTGTAAGAAGGCTTACAGTGGACTGCCAAAGAAGGCTTCTATATCTTTAAAGTAGATAAAACTCGGCTCCCACCGGTACAAAAGTAGTTATATGTGAGCTCACAAATGTATTGTGACGCCCCCAAAATAGGTATACATCACCTATTCTGAGTCACCAAATACATGGTACAGAATACAAATATAACCTTAAATATACAACATGAGCTGTGAGTTTTAATACAAATATTGTCTTCTAAACAGTATTCAAACTCAAAATAAGTACTCAATACAATTATTATCACACTATTTAATAGAATAATCAGTGTGACGCCCCCAAAATTAGGTATACATCACCCATCTTGGGTCGTCAGATACATGGTACAGAATTCAAATACAACTTACTAATACAACTGTCGTGTACAATACGACAAACATAAACTATGAGTTTGAATACAAATATTATCTACTAGAGATTATACAAATTCAAAAGGAGTCCTCATTACAATTATTATCACACTATTTTACAGAATAGTGAGGACTACTAATGCTATCCTTTGGACCATCACTCCGTTCCCCGACTCGTCCCAGCTATATTCTCATTTCTTGAAGAGAACAGTGAAAGAAAGGGTGAGCTCAACTAGCCCAGTAAGAAATATTATGACTAAGATAATGCAGAATAAATTATCATTAGTCTCCAACAATGTTAAACTGATAAAATATAATAGACATCAAGTTTAACTGCAGCGGAACAAGCAATCCATTAAAAGAGTCAAGTAGAAAATAAAATCTATTATCTTTTATGATTTAAAAGGTTTTTCATCACTGTTATCGCTGAGACTCAGCTTAATAAATATTCCACATCATCGAATCACCCATGCACTACGGCCAAGGATATTCTTTAGTATCACGATCACAATTATCCATGCACTACGGGCAAAGAATATTTGTGTATTCATTAATGGTCATGATCATGCCAACAACTGTCTATCAATGCACTGCGGGCCAATGAGAACTTTTACCACATCATTTGTAACATTACGGTCATGATTACACCGAATAATCCCTAGTCATAATCATACCAAGTCCATCTATGCACTACAGGCCACAGATGACTTTCAACAAAATATAAACATGAGGATGATGACAATGATATAAGAATTCAATAAAACAAGTTCAAGAATTATTTTATCCAGGAATTATTATCGTCCAAATTGTCAACATGATACTGTTTTGTAGAGTAAAATTCAAGAATGATCAGAAGAATATTTTCATGAAAAGATACTGGATGAAGCGCAAATATCAAGGACATTCTACTAATTTTATGGAGTATAGAAGTCGAAACTTTAACCAACTGAGTATAATAAAGAATGGAATAACAAAAGAAATCACCATGCATGCGGTACTTCGCATAGACAGGTTATTCCAATAGAATAATAATAACGGAACCAGGTCAGGTAAAATTTGCACCGACAGGATGTTTTTTAACAAAATAATAAAGACGGAACCAGGTCCGGTGTAAAACACACGGACAGGATGTTCCAACAGAATAATAATAAGACTGAACCAGGTCCGGTGTAAAACATACAGACAGGATGTTGCAACGGAATAATAATAAAGAATGAACCAGGTCCGGTGTAAAACACACAGACAGGATGTTCCAACAGAATAATAGAAGAATGTCACCAAGTATAGGGTAGACCGCGTATACAGGTTATTCCAATAGAATAATAAGAATTGGAATAACAACAGTTCTCTTCATGAATAAGAAAGAATAACACTCCTTACGAGTAAAACAAATAATATTCACTACCTGAAGAAGAAGAGTACTGGTTATATAAGTAGTGAAGTAGCAGAATACTTTCTTCTTTCTCTCTATAGTTTATCTCTCTAGAGTTTCAGTGAATTTGTAAGAAAATAATGAATGAATGAGCTTATATTTATAGAAAAATGAAATGCATAGTAACTAACTCATGAACGGTCGAGATTGATTTACTTTAATCTGACGGTCCATATTTAAAGTAAAATAAAATATAATATATTTTATTTATAATCTAATAAAATGAATAACTTTATAAAAGATTTTACTATGCAAACACTATGCAGGCACTATACAAACACTATGCATAATAAAATATAATATATTCTAATTATTATCTAATAAAACAGATAGCTTTATAAAAATATTCTATTTTATATAAAAATATTTTACTATATAAAACACTATGCAGACATTATGTAACACTATGCATAATAGAATATAATATATTCTATTTATAGAATAACTTTATAAAAGTATTCTGTTTTATATAAAAAGATTTTTTGTATTATTACATTAATAATACCAACAAAACTGAGTGACTTATCACTTAAGCATCAATAATTAATACCATGTGCTACTATGCAACCACGCGTATTACTGTACTTTTAACACCGGGTGTTTCAACAGTTAACGGTAAAACTTCCGCCGTTATTTTCATAAAGTATTTTTGTCGTTTTCTCAATCCGACAATAATTCCGTTGTGGGGTCCACCAATGATTGTGCCATTGTACTAATATTCTCTGTTAAAATGAATATTCCCCGACCAATCGAATATTATATAACAACTTGCGTACTTTGCAAAATTTATAAATATTACCCACAACTATTATAACAATTTCACTCCATAATATTCAAAAATAATATTTATAGAAAATTCATCTTTATTCAAAAAGTTGGGGTATTACAATCTCTCCATCTTATAAAATTTCGCCTTCGAAATTCGGGTACATACCTGGTATATCGAAGAGGTAAGGATACCTTGATTTTATTTCAGATTATAACTCCCAAGTCATTTCCTCAACATCGTGGTTTCTCCACAAAACTTTGACTTGAGGTATAACCTTGGTGCGTAGAATATGTTCCTTCTTATCCAAGATTTGAACAGGAACATCTTCATACGTCAAATCTTTCGCTATTTCATCTGGTTCCAACTCAATAATGTGGTTCGGGTCTTCCACATATTTACGTAACATGGATATGTGAAAAACGTTATGAACACGAGACATACTTGGCGGTAAAGCGAGTCTATTGGCCACAGTTCCTACTCGATCAAGGATTAAAAATGGGCCAATAAATTAAGGATTGAGCTTTCCTCTCTTTCCAAATCTCGTAACCCCTTTCCATGGAGCAACACGTAACAACACATGATCTCCTATATCGAATTTCACGTCTTTTCGATAAATATCAGCATAACTCTTTTGTCGATCTTGTGAGGTTTTTATACGTTGCCGGATCATTTGAATCTTTTTTGTAGTCATACGTACCAACTCCGGTCCCAACAACGTTGCTTCACCCACCTCATCCCAGCATACTGGAGAACGACACTTTCTTCCATACAACGCTTCGAATGGAGCCATGCCAATACTTGCTTGATAACTGTTGTTGTAGGAAAACTCCACCAATGATAAGAACTTGTCCCAACTACCCTTGAAATCAAGGACACATAGTCTTAATAGATCTTCAAGAGTTCGAATAGTCCTCTCTGATTGTTCGTCCGTCTGAGAATGATATGCCGAACTAAATCATAAATTCGTGCACATAGCTTTCTGCAAACTAACCCAAAATCGTGAAGTGAATCTTGGGTCTCGATCAGAATCTATGGATACAGGCATACCAGGCAGTCTTACAATCTTGTTTATGTACATACGAGCAAGACGTTCAAATGTATAAGTCTCTCGTATCGATAAGAAATGAGCAGACTTGGTCAATCTATCAATAATGACCCAAATCGCATCTATGCCTTGAGAAACCTTGGGAAGACTAGTAACGAAATCTATGGTAATGTGCTCCCACTTCCATTCTGGAATTTCAAGTGGTTGCAATGGACCTTTTGGTACTTGATGCTCCGCCATGACTCGTTGACACGTTAGACACCTTGAGATAAACAGCGCTATCTCTCTCTTCATATTGCCCCACCAAAATATATGTCGAAGATCATGATACATTTTGGTACTCCCAGGATGGATTTCAAATGGTGTGTTGTGCGCCTCCATCATGATTTTATACTTTAAATCAGGGTCGTTAGGAACAAAAAGTCTAGATTTAACTCGAAGTATTCCTTCTTCATCGATTCTTGCTTCCGGCATCGCACCTTCTTGCACTTTCTTCTTCATACGCATCAGCTCCGGATCTGTAATTTGAGCAGCTTTAATTTTATCAATTAAAGTCGGTTCTACTCATATATTTGCCATCATCACATGGGTCCCTGGAGTCTTTATCTCTATCTCCATTCTTTGCAAGTCATACAAAATGGGCCTTTGCGTTGACAATATAGCACTCGTACCCGCATATGATCTTCTACTCAATGCGTCAGCTACCATATTCGCTTTTCCAGGATGATATTGGATGGTATGATCATAATCTTTCAACAGTTCAAGACAACGTCGTTGTCGCATGTTGAGTTCTTTTTGAGTGAAGAAATATTTGAGGCTTTTATGATCCGTAAAGATCTCCACTTTCTCCCCATACAAGTAATGCCTCCAAATTTTAAGTGCGAAGACAACAAATACTAACTCTAGGTCATGAGTAGGATAATTCCTCTCATATTCTTTGAGTTGTCGTGAGGCATAGGCTATGACTTTCTCATGTTGCATGAGAACACATCCTAACCCTTTGCCCGAAGCATCACTGTAGATTACAAATCCCTCCTAACCAGATGGTATTGTCAGAACAGGTGCTAAAATGAGTCTCCTCTTGAGTTCTTAAAAACTCTTCTCACATTCCTCGCTCCAACCGAACTTTGTATCTTTCCGAGTCAGCTGAGTTAGTGGAGTAGTGATTTGAGAAAACCCTTCTACGAATCTCCGATAATAACCAGCTAAGCCGAGAAAGCTACGTACTTCGGTCACTGATTTAGGTTGCTCCCAGCTTTGAATAGCTTCAATCTTTGCTGGGTCAACAGATATTCCATGACTTGATACCATGTGCCCAAGGAATGCTACTTCCTCAAGCCAGAACTCGTATTTCTTCAACTTGGCATAAAGCTTGTATTCACGAAGCTTTTGGAGTATCAACCTCAAGTGTTTCTCATGATCTTCACGGCTTTTGGAATATATGAGGATTTCATCAATAAAGACGACCACAAAATGATCCAAATATTTCTTGAATACTCGGTTAATCATATCCATGAAGGCAGCAGGAGCATTAGTCAATCCAAAGGACATGACTAGGAATTCATAATGCCCGTACCGAGTTCTGAAAGCCGTCTTTGGAATATCATCGATTCTAATCTTCAATTGGTGATATCCAGAACGAAGATCAATCTTTGAAAAGAATTTGGCTCCTTGCAACTGGTCAAACAGGTCATCAATACGTGGCAATGGGTACCTATTTTTTGATGGTGACATGATTCAACTCCCGATAATCAATACAAAGTCGCATACTCCCATCTTTCTTCTTCACGAATAGAACAGGAGCACCCCAAGGAGAAGTACTAGGATGAATAAAGCCAATGTCTAACAATTCTTACAGTTGAGTCTTTAACTCCTGAAGTTCAATAGGAGCCATTCGATATGGGGCTTTGGAAATGGGTTTTGTACCGGGTTCAAGGTCGATACAAAATTTAATTTCACGCTCTGGGGGTAGGCCAGGAAGTTCTTCAGGGAATACGTCAGGAAATTCATTAACAATAGAAATATTATTCAAAACTGACGTATTTTTGTTTAGATCTGTGACATGAGCTAAGAAAGCTTGACATTCGTTTTTTAATAAACGAATAGCTTTATGGCTTGAGATGACAGTGATTGATTTTAATGGTTTGGTTGCTTGAATTCGCATAATAGGTCGATTAGGAATATGAAAGCTAACAACCTTACGAAAATAATCAATTTTTGCATGATGAGTAGTTAACCAATCAATCCCTAGAATTATATCAAATGCAAGTATTTTTAATGCAATAAGATCGACAGGTAATGTGTGGGTACCAACTTGAACCAAACAAGATTTATAAACCGTGTATGTAATGAAGGTTTCTCCCAACGGAGTTTCCACAGATAAATCAAAGTCTAATTTCTCTGGAGTCAAATTTAATCGTTGAGCGTAAGTAAGAGAAATAAAAGAATGGGTAGAACCGGTATCAAATAAAGTGTAGACTTCGCTAGAGTTTATGATAAGCTTACCCATGATGACCTCATTCGGGTTCCTTGCTCTCTGGGAGGTCACAACAAACGCTCTCCCTTGCACTACCGGCTTTGACTTTTCTGGGACAGCCTTTGGTGCCTCCATCCTAGATGAATTTGTCTTCGGTAAATGATAAAATTAAGCTAAATGACCTTCTCTTCCACAATTATAACATGCTTTGGACGGCATCGCACAATTTGGACTGATGTGTCCCTCCCCTCCGCATTTGAAGCATATGATAGGTGGTCTTTCTCCTTCCTTAACAACGGGTGCTGGTGCTGACGTCTTTCCATCATTGTTGAATCTCCTCTTCTTAAAATATACATTCTTATTGTTTTGGCCCTAATTACCACCGAAGTGGTTACCATTTCTGGCATATTGATTCCATCCACGCTTGTTGTCACCGCTTCGATGACTGCTCTCATTGGTATTATCATTTTGTCGGCTGCTCTCTTTTGGTTGCATTGACTCGTTATCGCGCTCCACCAACAGAGCCCTATTTACAACATCTGAATACAAACACAGTTTATGAAAAATAAGATGTTGACGTATTTTTGGCTTCAAACCTCTTAAAAACATTCGCGTCATTCTCTCTTCATTATCCACCAAGTGGGACGCAAACCGGGATAACTCTGTAAATTTTGCCTCGTATTGTGACACGATCATATTGTTTTGCTCCAATTTGATAAACTCCACCTCCTTCACGTGACAAATACTTTCGGGAAAGTATTTGTCGTTGAACAACTCTTGGAACTTCTCCCAAGACATGTTTAGCACGACAGGTTAAGTACGTTTTACCGATTTCCACCAGTAATCTGCCTCTCCGCGCAACATAAAGGCGGTAAAGGGAACCTTTTGCTCCTCGGAGCATCCCAAGACATCAAATATCTTGGTGATCTGCTTTATCCATGCTTCTGCCATAAGTGGTTTTGGCTCTCCCTTAAACTCTGGTGGTCCCAGCTCCTTGAACTGTTTAGCGGTGACCGCCCAAGAGTTTCCAGTGTTTCGACCTATATTTTGGACAGGAGCCGCTCTCGCCTGCTATTGCATGAATTGCATAAAGCCTCTGAACAATCCATCATTCACCATTTGGTCAGTGTTGTTGTTTGCATGAGGATTGTCGCCTTCCTAATGCACATTCTCCTGATTATTGATATATAGAGACTCAACGGTCTCTTGTGCTCCATTGCTATTCTCAACATTTTTGGATGTCATTTTCAGATACTGCCACAAAACAAAGGTTAATTGACATGTAACATAATATCTCTAAACTCTGACCAACCAATTTAAATACAAAATAAATTTAAGTAGGTCATACTAGCGAAGGAATTTCCCGTCTCTCCCCTGCTAGTTCTAGTCTCACATCTTAGCCAGTGATCATATCCCTAAGCTTTGATACCAACTGTGATGCCCCAGAAATTAGGTATACATCACCCATCTTGGGTCGTCAGATACATGGTACAGAATTCAAATACAACTTACTAATACAACTGTCGTGTACAATATGACAAACATAAACTGTGACTTTGAATACAAATATTATCTACTAGAGATTATACAAACTCAAAAGGAGTCCTCATTTCAATTATTATCACATTATTTCATAGAATAGTGAGGACTACTAATGCTATCCTTTGGACCATCACTCCATTCCCCGACTCGTCCCAGATATATTCTCATTTCCTGAAGAGAACAGTGAAAGAAAGGGTGAGCTCAACTGGCCCAGTAAGAAATATTATGACTAAGATAATGCAGAATAAATTATCATTAGTCTCCAACAATTTTAAACTAATAAAATATAATAGACATCAAGTTTAACTGCAGCGGAACAAGCAATCCATTAAAAGAGTCAAGTAGAAAATAAAATCTACTATCTTTTATGATTTAAAAGGTTTTTCATCACTATTATCACTGAGACTCAGCTTAATAAATATTCCACATCATCGAATCACCCCTGTACTACGGCCAAGGATATTCTTTAGTATCATGACCACAATTATCCATGCACTACGGGCCCAGAATATTTGTGTATTCATTAATGGTCATGATCATGCCAACAACTTTCCATCAATGCACTACGGGCCAATGAGAACTTTTACCACATCATTTGTAACATTACAGTCATGATTACACCGAATAATCCCTGGTCATAATCATACCAAGTCCATCTATGCACTACAGGCCACAGATGACTTTCAACAAAATATAAACATGAGGATGATGACAATGATATAAGAATTCAATAAAACAAGTTCAAGAATTATTTTATCCAGGAATTATTAACGTCCAAATTGTCAACATGATACTGTTTTGTAGAGTAAAATTCAAGCATGATCAGAAGAATATTTCCATGAAAAGATACTGGATGAAGCGCAAATATCAAGGATATTCTACTAATTTCATGGAGTATAGAAGTCGAAACTTTAACCAACTGAGTATAATAAAGAATGGAATAACAAAAGAAATCACCATGCATGCGGTACTTCGTATAGACAGGTTATTCCAACAGAATAATAACAACGGAACCATATCAGGCAAATTTGCACCGACAGAATGTTCCAACAGAATAATAAAGACGAAACCAGGTCCGGTGTAAAACACACGGACAGGATGTTCCAACAGACTAATAATAAGACGGAACCAGGTCCGGTGTAAAACACACAGACAGGATGTTGCAACGGAATAATAATAAAGAATGAACCAGGTCCGATGTAAAACACACAGATAGGATGTTCCAACAGAATAATTGAAGAATGTCACCAAGTATAGGGTAGACCGCGTATACAGGTTATTCCAATAGAATAATAAGAATTAGAATAACAACAGTTCTCTTCATGAATAAGAAAGAATAACACTCCTTACGAGTAAAACAAATAATATTCACTACCTTAAGAAGAAGAGTACTGGATATATAAGTAGTGAAGTAGCAGAATACTTTCTTCTTTCTCTCTATAGTTTATCTCTCTAGAGTTTCAGTGAATTTGTAAGAAAATAATGAAAGAATGAGCTTCTATTTATAAAAAAATGAAATGCATAGTAATTAACTCATGAACGGTCGAGATTGATTTACTTTAATCTGACGGTCCATATTTAAAGCAAAATAAAATATAATATATTCTATTTATAATCTAATAAAATGAATAACTTTATAAAAGATTTTACTATGCAAACACTATGCAGGCACTATGCAAACACTATGCATAATAAAATATAATATATTCTAATTATTGTCTAATAAAACAGATAGCTTTATAAAAATATTCTGTTTTATATAAAAAGATTTTACTATGCAAAACACTATGCAGACACTATACAACACTATGCATAATAGAATATAATATATTCTATTTATAGAATAACTTTATAAAAGTATTCTATTTTATATAAAAAGATTTTTTGTATTATTACATTAATAATACCAACAAAACTGAGTGACTTATCACTTAAGCATCAATAATTAATATCGTGTGCTACTATGCAACCACGCGTATTACTGTACTTTTAACACCGGGTGTTTCAACAGTTAGCAGTAAAACTTCCGCCGTTATTTTCATAAAGTATTTTTGTCGTTTTCTCAATCCGACAATAATTCTGTTGTGGGGTCCACCAATAATTGTGCCGTTGTACTAATATTCCCGGTTAAAACAATATTCCCCGACCAATCGAATATTATATAACAACTTGCGTACTTTGCAAAATTTATAAATATTACCCACAACTATTATATCAATTTCACTCTATAATATTCAAAAATAATATTTATAGAAAATTCATCTTTATTCAAAAAGTTTGGGGTTTTACAGTGAGGACTACTAATGCTATCATCTAGATCGTCACTCTGTTCCCCGACTAGTCCCTGCTACGTTCTCAGTTCCTAAAGAGAACAATGAAAGTAAAAGGGTGAGCTCAACTAGCCCAGTAAGAAATATTATGACTAAGATAATGCAGAATAAATTATCATTTGCTTTTAATAGTGTTAAACTGATAAAATATAACAAACATCAAGTTTAACTGCAGTGGGACACGCAATCCATTAGAAGAGTCAAGTAGAGAATAAAATCTACTATCTTCTATGATTTAAAAAGGTTTTTCATTACTTTTATCGCTGAGACTCAACTTAATAAATAATCCACATCATCCCTGCACTACGGCCAAGGATATTCATTAGTATCACGACCGCAAATTATCCATGCACTACGGGCCAAGGATATTTGTGTATTCATCAATGGTCATGATCATGCCAACAACTGTCCATCAATGCACTACGGCCAATGAGGATTTTTACCACATCGTTTGTAACATTACGGTCATGATTATGACGAATAATCCCTGGTCATAATCATACCAAGTCCATCAATGCACTACAGGCCACAGATGACTTTCAACATATTATAAACATGAGGATGATGACAATTCAATAAAAACAAGTTCAAGAATAAATTTTAAAGATTTATAAGTTAATTTATGCTGAACTCAATAACGTCCAAATTGTCAACATGATACTGCTTTGTGGAGTAAAATTCAAGAATGCTCAGAAGAATATTTCCATGAAAAGATACTGGATGAAGTGCAAATATCAAGGATATTCCTCTAATTTCAAGAGGTATAGAAGCCAAAACTTTAACCAACTGATTATAATAGAATATATGAAACCGTAAATAGATTTTTGCCGTCATACGGTAATCCACGTAGACAGATTATTCCAACAGAATAATAAAAAATGGAACCAGGTCATGCGTAATCTGCACAGACAGGATGTTCCAACAGAATAATAAAGAATGGAACTAGGTCATGCGTAATCCGCACAGACAGGATGTTCCACCAGAATAATAAAGAATAGAATAACAACATAATTCACCAGGCATGCAATAGACCTCACAGACAGGTTATTCTAACAGAATAATAAAGAATGGAATAACAGAAGAATTTCACCATGTATGCAAAATAGTATGCATAATAGAATATAATATATTCTATTTATAGTCTAATAAAATAGATAACTTTATAAAAGTATTCTGTTTTATATAAAAAGCTTTTCTGTTTTATTACATTAATAATACTAATAAAATAAAATTTATCATCATTATTATAATTCACAATATTAATTGATCAGGTTGTTCCCAGGAAAGAGGGGGCTTTCCAATAAGGATTTTTCCTCATTGGCGCGCAATTAGGTGACCAAACCTCTCCTTGACAGAACTTCTAGACATCGTTAATATTGCAAAAAATAATATTAATAACTTTTTCATCTCAATTATTGATTTAATAATATAAAAAATATTGACAATAATTGAATCAAATAACGTGAGATACTATGCAGCAATTACTGTAGCAATAATTGAACAAAACAGAGTGACTTCTCACGTAAGCATCAATAATCAATACCGTGTGCTACTATGCAACCACGCGTATTACTGTACTTTTAACACCGGGAGTTTCAACAGTTAACGGTAAAACTTCCGTCGTTATTTTCATAAAGTATTTTTGTCATTTTCTCAATCTGACAATAATTCTGCTGTGGGGTCCACCAATGATTGTGTCATTGTACGAATATTCCCTGTTAAAACGAATATCCCCCGACCAATCGAATATTATATAACAACTTGCGTACTTTGTAAAATTTATAAATATTAACCATAACTATAACATTATATCAAATTCATTCCATAATATTCAAAAATGATATTTATAGAAAAATCATCTTTATTAAAAAAAATTGGGGTCTTACAACCTCCCCTTCTTATGAAATTTTGCCCTCAAAATTAGGGTACATACCTGGTATGTCGAAGAGGTAAGGATACCTTGATTTCGTTTCAGATTCTAACTCCCAGGTCATTTCCTCAACATCGTGGCTTCTCCACAAAACTTTGACTTGAGGTATAACCTTGAAGCGTAGAATATGTTCCTTCTTATCCAAGATTTGAACATGAACCTCTTCATACGTCAAATCTTTTGCTATTTTGTTCAGTTCTAACTCAATAATGTGGTTCGGGTCTTCCACATATTTACGTAACATGGATATGTGAAAAACGTTATGAACACGAGACATACTTGGCGGTAAAGCGAGTCTATATGCCACAGTTCCTACTCGATCGAGGATTAAAAAAGGGCCGATGAATCAAGGATTGAGCTTTCCTCTCTTTCCAAATCTCGTAACTCCTTTCCATGGAGCAACACGTAACAACACATGGTCTCTAATATTGAATTCCACGTCCTTTCAATGAAGATCAGCATAACTCTTTTGTCGATCTTGTGAGGTTTTTATATGTTGTCGGATCGTTTGAATCTTTTCCGTAGTCATACGTACCAACTCCGGTCCCAACAATGTTGTTTCACCTACCTCATCCCAGCATACTGGAGAACGACACTTTCTTCCATACAACGCTTCGAATGGAGCCATGCCAATACTTGCTTGATAGTTGTTGTTGTAGGAAAACTCCACCAATGGTAAGAACTTGTCCCAACTTCCATTGAAGTCAAGGACACAAAGTCTTAATAAATATTTAAGAGTTTGAAAAGTCCTCTCTGATTGTTCGTCCGTCTGAGGATGATATGCCGAACTAAATCGTAAATCCGTGCCCATAGCTTTTTGTAAACTAACCCAAAATCGTTAAGTGAATCTTGGGTCTTGATCAGAAACTATGGATATTGGCATACCATGCAGTCTTACAATCTCGTTTATGTACATACGAGCAAGACGTTCAAGTGTATAAGTTTCTCGTAACGAAAAGAAATGAACAAACTTGGTCAATCTATCAACAATGATCCAAATCATATCTATGTCTTGAGAAACCTTAGGAAGACCGGTAACGAAATCCATAATATTATACTCCTACTTCCATTCTGGAATTTCAAGTGGTTGCAATGGACCTTTTGGTACTTGATGCTCCGCCTTAACTCGTTGACAAGTTAGACACCTTGAGATAAACAGCGGTATCTCTCTCTTCATATTGCTCCACCAAAATGTATGACGAAGATCAAGATACATTTTGGTACTCCAAGGATGGATTGCAAACGGTGTGTTGTGTGCCTCTATCATGATTTTATACTTTAAATCAGGGTCGTTAGGAACACGGTCTGGAGTTGACTCGAAGTATTCCTTCTTCATCGATTCTTACTTCTGAAATAGCACCTTCTTGCACTTTCTTCCCCATATGCATTAGCTCCAGGTCTGTAGTTTAAGCAGCTTTAACTTTATCGATTAAAGTCGGTTCTACTCGTATATTCGCCATCATCACATGGGTCCCCGGAATCTTTAACTCTATCTCCATCCTTTGCAAGTCACACAAAATGGGCCTTTGCATTGACAATATCGTACTTGTACCTGCATATAATCTTCTACTCAATGCGTCAGCTACCACGTTCACTTTTCCAGGATGGTATTGGATGGTATGATAATAATCTTTCAACAGTTCAAGCTAATGTCGTTGTCGCATGTTGAGTTCCTTTTGAGTGAAGAAATATTTGAGACTTTTATGATCCGTAAAGATATCTACTTTTTCCCATACAAGTAATGCCTCCAAATTTTAAGTGTGAAGACTACAACTGCCAACTCTAGATCATGAGTAGGATAATTCTTCTCATATTCTTTGATTTGTCAAGAGGCATAGGCTATGACTTTCCCATGTTGCATGAGAACACATCCTAACCCTTTGTCCGATGCATCACTATAGATGACAAATCCCTCCGAGCCAGATGGTATTGTCAGAACAGGTGCTAAAATGAGTCTCCTCTTGAGTTCTTGAAAACTCTTCTCACATTCCACGCTCTAACCAAATTTTATATCTTTCCGAGTCAGCTGAGTTAATGGAGTAACGATTTGAGAAAACCCTTCCATGATTCTCCGATAATAACCAGTTAATCCGAGAAAGCTACGTACTTCGGTCACTGATTTAGGTTGCTCCCAGCTTTGAATAGCTTCAATCTTTGCTGGGTCAACAGATATTCCATGACTTGATACTACGTGTCCAAGTAATGCTACTTCCTCAAGCCAGAACTCACATTTCTTCAACTTGTCATAAAGCTTGTATTCACGAAACTTTTGGAGTATTAGCCTCAAGTGTTGCTCATGATCTTCACGGATTTTGTAATAAATAAGGATGTCATCAATAAAGAAGACCACAAAGTGTTCCAAATATTCCTTGAATACTCGATTCATCATATCCATGATGGCAGCAGGAGCATTAGTCAATCTAAAGGACATGACTAGGAATTCATAATGCCCGTACCGAGTTCTGAAAGCCGTCTTTGGAATGTCATCGGTTCTAATCTTTAATTGGTGATATCCGGAATGAAGATCAATCTTTGAAAAGAATTTGGATCCTTGCAACTGGTCAAACAGGTCATCAATATGTGGCGATGGGTACCTATTTTTGATGGTAATATGATTCAACTCCCGATAATCAATACAAAGTCGCATACTCCCATCTTTCTTCTTCACGAATAGAACAGGAGCACCCCAAGGAGAAGTACTAGGACGAATAAAGTCAATGTCTAACAATTCCTGCAGTTGGGTCTTTAACTCCTGAAGTTCAATAGGAGCCATTCGATATGGGGCTTTAGAAATGAGTTTTGTACCGGGTTCAAGGTCAATAAAAAATTCAATTTCACGCTCTGGGGGTAGGCCAGGAAGTTCTTTAGGGAATACGTCAGGAAATTTATTAACAATAGAAATATCATTCAAATTTGACGTAGTTTTGTTTAAATTTGTGATTGAGCTAAGAAAGCTTGACATCCATTTTTTAATAAATGAATAGCTTTATGGCTTAAGATGACAGTGATTGATTTTAATGGTTTGGTTTCTTGAATTCGCATAATAGGTTGGTTAGGAATATGAAAGCTAACAACCTTACGAAAATAATCAATTTTTGCATAACGAGTAGTTAACCAATCAATCCATAGAATCACATCAAATGCAAGTATTTTTAATGAAATAAGATCGACAGGTAATGTGAGGGTACCGATTTGAACTAAACAAGACTTATAAACATGTGGATGATGACAATTCAATAAAATAAGTTCAAGAATAAATTTTAAAGATTTATAAGTTAATTTATCCTGAACTCAATAACGTCCAAATTGTCAACATGATACTGCTTTGTGGAATAAAATTCAAGAATGCTCAGAAGAATATTTCCATGAAAAGATACTGGATGAAGCGCAAATATCAAGGATATTCCACTAATTTCATGGAGTATAGAAGCCAAAACTTTAACCAACTGATTATAATAGAATATATGAAACCGTAAATAAATTTTTGCCGTCATGCGGTAATCCACGTAGACAGAATATTCCAACGGAATAATAAAGAATGGAACCAGGTCATGCGTAATCCGCACTGACAGGATGTTCCAACAGAATAATAAAGAATGGAACTAGGTCATGCGTAATTCGCACAGACATGATGTTCCAACAGAATAATAAAGAATAGAATAACAACAGAATTCACCAGGCATGCGATAGACCGCACAGACAAGTTATTCTAACAGAATAATAAAGAATGGAATAACAGAAGAATTTCACCATGTATGCAGTACTTCGTATAGACAGGGTATTCCAACATAATAATAAAGAAAGGAATAACAACCCATACGAGTATTGAAAGAAAATAACTCTCTTCATGAATACGAAAGAATAATATCCCTTACGAGTACAACAAATAATATCTCTTACCGTAAAAGAAGAGTATTCCGACTGGTAGGGCGAGGATTTTCTTGAAGAAAAATTATACTGTTTTTCTACGCTCAAAGCTTCTGAAAACTCTAAAGAAATACGCTCAAGATTATAGAAGAAGAATTCTCTGAATGTCTGGTGTGATTTCAATTCTAACTAAGCATCCTATTTATAGGAGAATTGAAAAGATACTATGCAATAAAATATAATATTATATATATATATATATATATATATATATATATATATATATATATATATATATATATATATATATTATTTAAAATCTAATAAAACAAATAACTTTATAAAAGTATTCTATTTTATATAAAAAGATTTTACTATGCAAAACACTATGCAGGCACTATGCAATACTATGAATAATAAAATATAATATATTCTATTTATAGTCTAATAAAACAAATAACTTTATAAAAGTATTCTGTTTTATATAAAAAGATTTTACTATGAAAAACACTATACATAATAGGATATAATATATTCTATTTATAGTCTAATAAAACAGATAACTTTATAAAAGTATTCTGTTTTATATAAAAAGCTTTTCTATTTTATTACATTAATAGTACTAATAAAACAAAATTTATCATCATTATTATAATTCACAATATTAATTGACCAGGTCGTTCCCAGGAAAGAGGGGGCTTTCCAATAAGGATTTCTCCTCATTGGCGCGCAATTAGGTGACCAAACCTCTCCTTGATAGAACTTCTAAACATCGTTAATATTGCAAATAATAATATTAATAACTTTTTCATCTCAATTATTGATTTAATAATATAAAAAATATTGACAATAATTGAATCAAATAACGTGAGATACTATGCAGCAATTACTATAGCAATAATTGAACAAAACAGAGTGACTTCTCACGTAAGCATCAATAATAAATATCGTGTGCTACTATGCAACCACGCGTATTACTGTACGTTTAACACCGGGAGTTTCAACATTTAACGGTAAAACTTCCGCCGTTATTTTCATAAAATATTTTTGTCATTTTCTCAATCTGACAATAATTCTGTTGTGGGGTCCACCAATGATTGTGTCGTTGTACGAATATTCCCTGTTAAAACGAATATCCCCCGACCAATCGAATATTATATAACAACTTGTGTACTTTGCAAAATTTATAAATATTACTCATAACTATAACATTATATCAAATTCATTCCATAATATTCAAAAATGATATTTATAGAAAAATCATCTTTATTAAAAAAAATTGGGGTCTTACAACATCCCCTTCTTATGAAATTTTGCCCTCAAAATTAGGGTACGTACCTGGTATGTCGAAGAGGTAAGGATACCTTGATTTCGTTTCAGATTCTAACTCCCAGGTCATTTCCTCAACATCGTGGCTTCTCCACAAAACTTTGACTTGAGGTATAACCTTGGAGCGTAGAATACGTTCCTTCTTATCCAAGAATTGAACAGGAACCTCTTCATACGTCAAATCTTCCGCTATTTTGTCCAGTTCTAACTCAATAATGTGGTTCGGGTCTTCCACATATTTACGTAACATGGATATGTGAAAAACGTTATGAACACGAGACATACTTGGCGGTAAAGCGAGTCTATATGCTACAGTTCCTATTCGATCGAGGATTAAAAAAGGGCCGATGAATCAAGGATTGAGCTTTCCTCTCTTTCCAAATCTCGTAACTCCTTTCCATGGAATAACACGTAACAACACATGGTCTCTAATATTGAATTCCACGTCCTTTCAATGAAGATCAGCATAACTCTTTTGTCGATCTTGTGAGGTTTTTATATGTTATCGGATCATTTGAATCTTTTTCGTAGTCATACGTACCAACTCCGGTCCCAACAATGTTGCTTCACCTACCTCATCCCAGCATACTGGAGAACGACACTTTCTTCCATACAACGCTTCGAATGGAGCCATGCCAATACTTGTTTGATAGCTGTTGTTGTAGGAAAACTCCACCAATGGTAAGAACTTGTCCCAACTTCCATTGAAGTCAAGGACACAGAGTCTTAATAAATCTTCAAGAGTTCGAATAGTCCTCTCTGATTATTCGTCCGTCTGAGAATGATATGCCGAACTAAATCGTAAATTCGTGCCCATAGCTTTTTGTAAACTAACCCAAAATCGTTAAGTGAATCTTGGGTCTCGATCAGAAACTATGGATATTGGCATACCATGTAGTCTTACAATCTCTTTTATGTACATACAAGCAAGACGTTCAAGTGTATAAGTTTCTCATAACGGAAAGAAATGAACAAACTTGGTCAATCTATCAACAATGATCCAAATCGTATCTATGTCTTGAGAAACCTTAAGAAGACCGGTAACAAAATCCATAATATTGTGCTCCCACTTCCATTCTGGAATTTCAAGTGATTGCAATGGACCTTTTGGTACTTGATGCTCCGCCTTAACTCGTTGAAAAGTTAGACACCTTGAGATAAACAGCACTATCTCTCTCTTCATAATGCTCCATCAAAATGTATGACGAAGATCACGATACATTTTGGTACTCCCAGGATGGATTGCAAACGGTGTGTTGTGTGCCTCCATCATGATTTTATACTTTAAATCAGGGTCGTTAGGAACACAAAGTCTGGAGTTGACTCGAAGTATTCCTTCTTCATCGATTCTTACTTCTGAAATAGCACCTTCTTGCACTTTCTTCCCCATATGCATTAGCTCCAGGTCTGTAGTTTGAGCAGCTTTAACTTTATCGATTAAAGTCGGTTCTACTCGTATATTCGCCATCATCACATGGCTCCCCGGAATTTTTAACTCTATCTCCATCCTTTGCAAGTCACACAAAATGGGCCTTTGCATTGACAATATCGTACTTGTACCCGCATATGATCTTCTACTCAATGCGTCAGCTACCACATTCACTTTTCCAGGATGGTATTGGATGGTATGATAATAATCTTTCAACAGTTCAAGCTAATGTCGTTGTCGCATGTTGAGTTCCTTTTGAGTGAAGAAATATTTGAGGCTTTTATGATCCGTAAAGATCTCCACTTTGTCACATACAAGTAATGCCTCCAAATTTTAAGTGTGAAGACAACAACTGCCAACTCTAGATCATGAATAGGATAATTCTTCTCATATTCTTTGATTTTTCGAGAGGCATAGGCTATGACTTTCCCATGTTGCATGAGAACACATCATAAACCTTTGCCCGATGCATCACTGTAGATGACAAATCCCTCCGAGCCAGATGGTATTGTTAGAACAGGTACTGAAATGAGTCTCCTCTTGAGTTCTTGAAAACTCTTCTCACATTCCATGCTCCAACCAAATTTTATATCTTTCCGAGTCAGCTGAGTTAATGGAGTAGCATTTTGAGAAAACCCTTCCACGATTCTCCGATAATAACCAGCTAATCCGAGAAAGCTACGTACTTCGGTCACTGATTTAGGTTGCTCCCAGCTTTGAATAGCTTCAATCTTTGCTGGGTCAACAGATATTCCATGACTTGATACTACGTGTCCAAGGAATGCTACTTCCTCAAGCCAGAACTCACATTTCTTCAACTTGTCATAAAGCTTGTATTCACGAAACTTTTGGAGTATTAGCCTCAAGTGTTGCTCATGATCTTCACGGATTTTGTAATAAATAAGGATGTCATCAATAAAGAAGACCACAAAGTGTTCCAAATATTCCTTGAATACTCGATTCATCATATCCATGATGGCAGCAGGAGCATTAGTCAATCTAAAGGACATGACTAGGAATTCATAATGCCCGTACCGAGTTCTGAAAGCCGTCTTTGGAATGTCATCGGTTCTAATCTTTAATTGGTGATATCCGGAATGAAGATCAATCTTTGAAAAGAATTTGGATCCTTGCAACTGGTCAAACAGGTCATCAATATGTGGCAATAGGTACCTATTTTTGATGGTAATATGATTCAACTCCCGATAATCAATACAAAGTCGCATACTCCCATCTTTCTTCTTCACGAATAGAACAGGAGCACCCCAAGGAGAAGTACTAGGACGAATAAAGTCAATGTCTAACAATTCCTGCAGTTGGGTCTTTAACTCCTGAAGTTCAATAGGAGCCATTCGATATGGGGCTTTAGAAATGAGTTTTGTACCGGGTTCAAGGTCAATAAAAAATTCAATTTCACGCTCTGGGGGTAGGCCAGGAAGTTCTTTAGGGAATACGTCAGGAAATTTATTAACAATAGAAATATCATTCAAATCTGACGTAGTTTTGTTTAAATTTGTGATTGAGCTAAGAAAGCTTGACATCCATTTTTTAATAAATGAATAGCTTTATGGCTTAAGATGACAGTGATTGATTTTAATGGTTTGGTTTCTTGAATTCGCATAATAGGTTGGTTAGGAATATGAAAGCTAACAACCTTACGAAAATAATCAATTTTTGCATAACGAGTAGTTAACCAATCAATCCATAGAATCACATCAAATGCAAGTATTTTTAATGAAATAAGATCGACAGGTAATGTGAGGGTACCGATTTGAACTAAACAAGACTTATAAACAGTGGATGTAATGAAGGTTTCTCCCTACGTAGTTTCCACAGATACGTCAAAGTCTAATTTCTCCGTAGTCAAATTTAATCGTTGAGCGCAAGTAGGAGAAATAAAAGAATGGGTAGAACCGGTATCAAATAAGGTATAGATTTCGCTAGAGTTTATGATAACGTTACCCGTGATGACCTCGTTCGGGTGCCTTGCTTTCTGGGAGGTCACAACAAAAGCTCTCCCTTGAACTACTGGTTTTAACTTGTCTGGGATGGTATTTTATGTCAATGTTCCAACTAGACTTGTCTTCGGTGCATGACAAAATCGGGCTAGGTGACCTTCTCTTCCATAATTATAACACGCTTTGGATGGCATCGCATAGTTTGGACTGATATGTCTCTCCCCTCCGTATTTGAAGCATATGATAGGTGGTCGTTCTCCTTCCTTAACCACGGGTGCTGATGCTGATGTCTTTCTATCATTGTTGAATCTCCTCTTCTTTAAATGTCCATTCTTATTGTCTTGGCCATGATTACCACCGAAGTGGTTACCATTTCTGGAATGTTGATTCCCTCTACATTTATTGTCACCGCTTCGATGACTGCTACCACTGGTATTATCATTTTGTCAGCTGATTTCTCTTGGTTGAGTTGACTCATTATCGATCTCCAATAACTAAGCCATATTAACAACATTTGAATACAAACATAATTTATGAGAAATTAGATATTGACGTATCTCAGGTTTCAAACCTCTTAGAAACATCGGCGTCATTATTTCCTCATTATCAACCAAGTGAGATGCAAACCGGGACAACTCGGAAAACTTAACTTCGTACTGCGACACGGTCATATTGTTCTGCTCCAACTTGATGAACTCTACCTCTTTCATGTGATGAATACTTTTGGGAAAGTACTTGTCGTTGAATAGTTCTTAGAACTTCTCCCAAGACATCTTTAGTGCAGCAGGTTGAGTACGCTTTACCGATTCCCACCAGTAATCTGCCTCTCCTCGCAACATAAAGGTGGCAAAGGGAACCTTTTGTTCCTCGGAGCATCCCAAGACATCAAATATCTTGGTGATCTGCTTTATCCACATCTCCGCCTTAAGAGGTTTTGGCTCTTCAATAAACTCCGGTGGTCCCAGCTCCTTGAACTGTTTAGCAGTGACCGTCCGAGTGTTTCCAGTGTTTCCACCTACATTTTGGACAGGAGCCGCTCTCGCCTAATGTTGCATGAATTGCATAAAACCTCTGAACATTCCATCATTCATCATTTGGTCAGTGTTATTGTTTGAATGAGGATTGTCGCCTTCCTGATGCACATTATCCTGATTATGGATATGTGGAGACTCAATGGTCTCCTGTGCTCCATTGTTATTCTTAACATTTTCGTATGTCATTTTCAGATATTGCCACAAAACAAGGGTTAGTTATCATATCACATATTATCCCTATAGTCTGACCGACCAATTAAATACCAAATAAACTTAGGTAGATCATACTAACGAAGGAATTCCCCGTCTCTCCCCTCCTAGTTCTTGTCTCACATCTCAGCCAGGGATCATATCTCTAAGCTTTGATACCAACTGTGACGCCCCCAAAATAGGTATACATCACATATTCTGAGTCGCCAAATACATGGTACAGAATACAAATATAACCTTAAATATACAACATGAGCTATGAGTTTTAATACAAATATTGTCTTCCAGACAGTATTCAAACTCAAAATAAGTCCTCAATACATTTATTATCACACTATTTCATAGAATAATGAGGACTACTAATGCTATCATCTGGACCGTCACTCCGTTCCCCGACTAGTCCCTGCTACGTTCTCATTTCCTGAAGAGAACAATGAAAGAAAAACGGTGAGCTCAACTAGCCCAGTAAGAAATATTATGACTAAGATAATGCAGAATAAATTATCATTAGCCTTCAACAGTGTTGAACTGATAAAATATAACAAACATTAAGTTTAACTGCAGCGGAACAAACAATCCATTAGAAGAGTCAAGTAGAGAATAAAATCTACTATCTTCTATTATTTAAAATGGTTTTTCATTACTTTTATCGCTAAGACTCAGCTTAATAAATAATCCACCTCATCCCTGCACTACGGCCAAGGATATTCATTAGTATTACGACCACAAATTATCTATGCACTATGGGCCAAGGATATTTGTGTATTCATCAATGGTCATGATCATGCCAACAAATGTCCATCAATGCACTACGACCAATGAGAATTTTTACCACATCATTTGTAATATTACGGTCATGATTATACCGAATAATCCCTGGTCATAATCATACCAAGTCCATCTATGCACTACAGGCCACAGTTGACTTTCAATATATTATAAACATGAGGATGATGACAATTCAATAAAAAAAGTTCAAGAATAAATTTTAAAGATTTATAAGTTAATTTATCCTGAACTCAATAACGTCCAAATTGTCAACATGTTACTGCTTTGTGGAGTAAAATTCAAAAATGCTCAGAAGAATATTTCCATGAAAAGGTACTGGATGAAGTGCAAATATAAAGGATATTCCACTAATTTCATGGAGTATAGAATCCAAAACTTTAACCAACTAATTATAATAGAATATATGAAATCGCAAATGGATTTTTGTCGCCATGCGGTAATCCACATAGACAACTTATTCCAACATAATAATAAAGAATGGAACCAGGTCATTCGTAACCCGCACAGAAAGGATATTCCAATAGAATAATAAAGAATGGAACCAGGTCATGCGTAATTCGCACAGACTGGATGTTCCAGCAGAATAATAAAGAATAGAACCAGATCATGCGTAATCCACATAGACGGGATGTTCTAACAGAATAATAAAGAATAGAATAACAACAGAATTCACCAGGCATGCGATAGACCGCACAGACAGGTTATTCCAACAGAATAATATAGAATAGAATAACAGAAAAATTTCACCATGTATGCGGTACTTCGCATAGACAGGTTATTCCAACATAATAATAAAGAAAAGAATAACAACCCTTACGAGTATTGAAAGAAAATAACTCTCTTCATGAATACGAAAGAATAATATCCCTTACGAGTACAACAAATAATATACCTAATCGTAAAAGAAGAGTATTTCGACTAGTAGAGCGAGAATATTCTTGAAGAAAACTTATACTATTTTTCTACCCTCAAAGCTTCTGAAAACTCTAAAGAAATACACTCAAGATTATAGAAGAAGAATTCTCTGAATTTCTGGTGTGATTTCAATTCTAACTAAGCATCCTATTTATAGGAGAATTGAAAAGATACTATGCAATAAAATATAATATATTCTATATATATATATATATATATATATATATATATATATATATATATATATATATATATATATATATTATTTAAAATCTAATAAAACAAATAACTTTATAAAAGTATTATGTTTTATATAAAAAGATTTTACTTTGCAAAATACTATACAGGCACTATGCAACACTATGCATAATAAAATATAATATATTCTATTTATAGTCTAATAAAACAAATAACTTTATAAAAGTATTATGTTTTATATAAAAAGATTTTACTATGCAAAACACTATGCATAATAGAATAGAATATATTATATTTATAGTCTAATAAAACAGATAACATTATAAAAGTATTCTGTTTTATATAAAAAGCTTTTCTGTTTTATTACATTAATAATACTAATAAAACAAAATTTATCATCATTATTATAATTCACAATATTAATCGACCAGGTCATTCCTAGGAAAGAGGGGGCTTTCCAATAAGGACTTCTCCTCATTGGCGCGCAATTAGGTGACCAAACATCTCCTTGACAGAACTTTTAGACATCGTTAATATTGCAAATAATAATATTAATAACTTTTTTATCTTAATTATTGATTTAATAATATAAAAAATATTGACAATAATTGAATCAAATAATATGATACTATGCAGCAATTACTGTAGCAATAATTGAACAAAACTGAGTGACTTCTCACGTACGCATCAATAATCAATATCGTGTGCTACTATACAACCACACGTATTACTGTACTTTTAACACCGGGTGTTTCAACAGTTAATGGTAAAACTTTCGCCGTTATTTTCATAAAGTATTTTTGTCGTTTTCTCAATCTGACAATAATTCCGTTATGGGGTCCACCAATAATTGTGCCATTGTACGAATATTCCCTGTTAAAATGAATATTCCCCGACCAATCGAATATTATATAACAACTTATGTACTTTGCAAAATTTACAAATATTACCCATAACTATAACATTATATCAAATTCATTCATTAATATTCAAAAATGATATTTATAGAAAATTCATCTTTATTCATAAAAGTTGGGGTCTTACATGTATAAAATGAGAAAGCACTCAGTATATTGCAAGTACGGAGCAAATTTGACAGGGAATCCTCGCTCTTTCTCTTCTTAAAATGGTTACCCCAATCCCTCTATTTATAGAGGGGGGAGCCACAAGTGTACTTGCGGCCAGCCGCAAGTGTACTTGAGGCTACCCTGGCTGCCCCGGGTTTCTCGGATTACGTCGTCTCGTAGTACGTACACGTAGGCACTTCAATGTCCGCTCGAACTTTTAAAATTACAATTCGGGCATCCGACTGAGGTATGTAAGACCTATTTCGGACCGCCGTTGTCGAGAGTTGTACAATGGCATAGGATTAGAGGTTGTACGAAGTCATAAAGATGGGACGGTGCCCTCCGGTCTTCAAGCTTCAAATTTTATCTGTTACCCCGCACAATAGTCACTCGGGATTGGTTTTCCTTGATTCTTGTGGGACATCATAGTGTATAAAGGTATGTATGAGATGTTGAGATGATGTGATGTGGCCTTTAGAGTGGCGAGATTGTGCCTTTGCCCCTCACCGGAGTTGTCGCCGATTTGAGCTGATAAAGCAGACGTTGCTCAGGGTTATTGCTGGGATTGGACTGCTGTAAGTGTTGAAGGTCCTCAATGTCAACTCTGAGATGTGCTTGTCCTCCCAATGTTATCGCCGGGTTGATACTGGGTGTCTCGTTGTGAGCGCCAAGATTGAAGCTGATTGCATTTGAAACAAGCATTTCTGGGGTTATCGCCAGAACTGCATTCTTTGGGGTGATCACCAAGGTTGGTAGCTATTCCCATGATTGGAACTGGGACTGGATACCTCGGGGTTATCTTCAAGATTAATCGGTATTCTCCAGTGTGTGTTCCGATATTAGATCTGCACGCCTCGAGGTTATCTCTGAGGTTGGAATTGTTATTCCCAATGTGTGTCCTGGGGTAGATGCTGAACTTTCAGTAGTATTTGAAATGGATATGAACTGTCTTCCAAGGTTCCCTCTTGAAAGACGAATCTGTCCTCCTGCAATATCAGTCACAGGTGTGCAAAAAAATTCGAGTGCCTATAGTGTGCAATCCAAGAACCACCTTAATAATCAATTGGTCAAGCATCCGCGAGAACCAAGCTAGGAGATGATCCAGACCTTCCCGACTAAAAGCAGATATCTGGAAACCCCTCCATGAAACATGATCCCCGTTTGGATTGAAGGAAGCTCTGGCAGGAGCAACTTTAGAAGCCACCATAGAATATTTCGAGGCCAGGGATGGAAGAGCAAAAAGATGTTGTACAGCTAATGATTCCTCGAAGCCTTGGTCACCTGGAGGATAACCAAGGTCACTATATGGAGAGTGGGCAACATCCAAATTGAGAGCATCAAATAACGCGAGTGCCTCAACTGGCAAAGGCAAATCTTTCATCTTCTCGCTCTGAAAATAAAATGTCAAAGCACAATATATTATAAAGAAAAAGAGGAAAGGGTATTCAAGAAAAATCATATGTTGAAAAAAGAAAGATACTCATAATATAGTCAACGAAAAAAGAATCGGGAGATGCCGTAGAAAGAGGAATATGTCATTCAACCCTCCCAAAGTAGTATCAACAATGCCCTCCTAAGTAATCACCACCTCGGTAGAATCCGTCTAAGGAGGATGAACATCACTAATAGTTTCAGAATGATTCCCCCTCGAGGAAGTAATAGTCTCATCAACATCTTCAAACCCATCATGTGGAGAAGTCATGGGAAGGTTTGAAGAAATTACCGTATCACCTACAATAAGACTTGAGCTCACATCGGATAAAGTATCCTTAGCATCAAGGCTAACACAATCATCGCGGGGAGTAGATAACTCAATATCAACAAGGATAGGTTGGAGAGGCTCATGACTAGTGGAAGCCTCATTTGAAGTACCATACATAAACCCCAAGAGGAACGTCATCATCATCTTCATCAACCACAGTAACCTGAAAAAAAAATAAAGGAAATAATTACTCAATGATATATGAAAGCAGTAATACAAGGGATGAAAGAAAAATGAGAATAGTACGGCAAAATTACCAAATTTCTACGACGCTTCTTGATCGGATCCTGGGCTACCGGGATACTAGGATCAACATTATCAAGGGGGCATTTTGCTAATGGCTTTATGATAAGCCTAATAAGAGGACGACTGATTGGAACCACGACGGAAGCAATAGGAGGAGTTATCCTAGAATCAGTAGTTGTTCTCATTTTAGAACGAGTAACTCTCATCTCCTCGGCATCAGAGGATCCCTGGAGAGGAGCTAGAAAAGACACCTGAAATATAGCCCGTGGTGGAAGACTCCTGGAAGTAGTAGGAGCATGTGAGGGAAGAGTATCTAGATCATCTCGAAGAGGAATATCTGCTAATTGAGGGAGAGACGACATAGGCATCAAAATGTCACGCTCAACCAACCGGCTACTAGCTGGAAAAAGTGCTGAGCGAACATTAGGCTTGGGAAAACATAGCAGTCGGCCTCATTGGAGACGTTTCAGAATAGAAATTGGCAATGAACAAATCAAGGTATCATCCTCCCATCTTTTAAGATTGACCTGCCAGTAATTACATTCGCCAGTAGTATATTTCCCACTCTAGGAATCATCTGGTATGACAAAAGGAATGGATCTATAAGGATCACTTGGTAGCCTCGGAATGCCCATATAAAAGAGGGGGAGGTAGAGACGAAATTGAGAAGAGCCGCCTCATATTTCCCCCGGTAGGTGTGATCGAAAAGGGATTCCTGGTCATATCCAAATTGTCTCATGACCCTGTGAGGAGAATATAGTACAGTGCCAAAACTATTATTCTCAAGGAAATAGGGAAGCTCTGTCGACCGAAGGAAAATGAACAAGGACAGTGCAGAACCACTCAAGCAGGTTCTGTTGAGGCTTAAGTAGGTACGAAATTTGCACTTATAAAAATGAGGTAGATGACCGCAACCCCCTGAAACAATGGTATAGGGATGAGCAGTGAAGCGTAAATAATCATCAAGGAAAGGCCGCAAATCCGTACTGTCAGGACTAGATCGGTGATTAATCCAACGTGCCATGCGAGGAATGATGTTGAGTGATGGAAAAGAAGGAGACTTCTTCTTCTTCTTAGAAAGATGCTCAAGATTGGAATAGCCCGGAAAGCGTTCGAAAATAAAGATCTGAAGGAAGGAGCATGGAATGAAGCAATTGACATCATACCCGGGTAAATAAAAAATAATAATATAATAAGAAAAAGGTTAAAGGAAAAGAAGTGCAATTTGACAGACAATTAATAAAAAAAATATGAAAGTGATTACCTCCCAATGAATTCTTTCATGGCAAGGGATGTTTCGTCTAAGCGACGATATAAGGTCCCTAGGAAGAGAGAAACAAGAGGAATCTCTGAGCCCTGGGATAACAATGCTGCCAAGCTGAATATACGGGCAGAAAGACCATCTATGGGAGACCCAATGAAGAGGAAGCAGGAAAGCCACATAACCAGATAAGCCGCCAGAGGAAAGGGACAAGTTTTTTCATGGAAGGCAAGAACAAATTTGTCGTTAATAGAGTTGTCCCACTGGTAGGTCTTGTAGTCACGGAAGAAGTAACGTACCCAGGATAACCAAGAATTTTTCTGTCGACTTGAGGTCTCAAAGTCCGAAAGGAGTGTATCCCCCTTGAAGCGGGAGATGAAGTGGGAAGATTGCTTGAAGGCCTCCGTCATGTAGGAAACACAGTCGTCATCTCTAGTGGACATGTTAGAGGGACCGTAGGAGTTTGAAGCAACAATAGGAAGGCTACAAGATGTAATTCAAAATAAATATGTTTATTTCGGAAAAATGAAAATGAATGAAAGGAATAAAAGAAGAGAACTTACTTATAGAGGGCATAAACATCCTCTAGAGTAGAGGTGAATTCCCCCCAGGCAGTGATGAATGTGCAAGTAGAGGAACACCATTGTGAGATTAACACAGTAAGAGCGTTATGATCCTGGTGGATACGTAGGTCTCTACACAGTTGAACACAATGAAAGATGCTAGCATTCTTGAATATTTCCAAATATTCAGCGTTTCCAAGGATCTCGTCAGTCCAATCCTGCAATCCTTGAATGCGACCAGATGAATCTGAAAGGAAGCGAAGGGGACTGAAAGGGTACTCTTGTTTCTCTATGCATATGCGAGGAATGCAATCGGCATGGGGGAAGTCAGGTCAACCTCCAGAAGCTGGGGTATACAAAAATAAGTCTTATTTCTCTGGTGGAGGAAAAGTTGTACGGTCATAGTCCTTAACTTTATTCCAGAATGTGTCAGAAGGACCGAAGAAGGGAGCCCTTCCCCAATCGGTGATGAATGGGGACTCCTTGGTAGTTCTTGGTTCTACAGAGCATTCAGGTGAAAGGGCCTACAAGCAAGGGGAAGTTCATGATAACAATTCTAAAGAAAGTAAAGAAATGATGTCAAGTAAAGTATTTGAGCTTGAAGTACTCACCATGGCAAAGAAGAAATTCTGAGAGTTAAGCTTCAAAACACCTAAAAAGAAGAAGAAACAGTGTCAGAAAGAGTTAGGGATTACATTTATGCAAGAAAAAAATTCTCGAAAAATTTTGAAAAAACTTCGGACATCCAAAAGGCATCCTTCAGAGCCTTTTTTGACTTATAACAACATATGTCATGGCCAAAAGCAATGATTTTTGTAGGTCTCATTGCTAGCTTCGTTTTGATATATTACGGGCCCCGAAACTCCAAACAGAACAAAAGTTACGATCCAAATAGTAACTGATCCTCCCAAACTTCATTTTTTTTTTGCCTAAAACATTGATTGCCCCTTAGGGTTAGGCTCCTAGGGTTCTCCCCCTAGGGTTCAGCCCCCTAGGGTTTGCCCCCTAGGGCTCGGTCAAATAGGGTGGTTTCGCCGCATGCAAGCAGATCATTTTTTCTCCTTTCGTGTTTTCGTTGAAAAATGTCAAATCTTTCTTTATTATCTGAGGGAAAAAACTAAGATATAATCAAGGTAATGGGGCTCGGAAGACAAAAGAAAGATTGGGGAGTCTAAAAAAATGATAAGGTTCAGTCCCCTAGGGTTCGGCGCCTTATAGGGTTCAGCTCCTATAGGGTTTGGCCACCTAGGGGCTGTTTTCTTTATTCAAAAAAATTATTATTATTATTATAAGGTTCGGCCCCCTAGGGTTCGGTGCCCTATAGGGTTCGGCCATCACCTAGGGGTTGTTTCCTTCCACAAAAAAGAGAATTATAGGGTTCATCGCCCTAGGGTTCCGCGTCCTATAGGGTTCGGCCACCTAGGGGTTGTTTCCCTTCATACCTTTGAGGTCCTGTTACTCTACCAATCAACTACTCAGAATGAATGTTCCTTTGTCGCGAAGATTATAGCTTTTTCTGATGAATTCCGAGGGAAAAAACCAAAATATGATCAAGGTGACGGGGCTCGGAAAATAGAAGAAAGGCTACAATTGCCTGAAAAGACAAATAGATGAAGTAATCAAGAAGAATTCAAATATAAAGAAGTCTGTTTATTTTTCTTTTATTTGGAATACAATTTTCGAACACGTGGCAAGAACATAGCATGAAGCAAGGCCTACTACGAAAAATAACATGGGGGTTCAGGAAGATGGAATCATATGCCTAATTTCGTTCATTAATAAAGTTATTGGCATGGTGCGTCAAATTTGCAAAACAAGAAGATTATTCATATGAGAAGTTGAAACTTACCTTACATGATGAACCTTCGTAGCGCGATAATTGACTGAGAAATTGATGCGTTAAATTTGCAAAACAAGGGTGAAGAAAATAAAGAACTTCAGAGGAATGTGCATATAGCCCTCAAAATCTACTTACAAAAAAGAAGAAGAAGAAGAAGAAACATGTATCATGTTCCTATTTAAGAAAGATTTGATCAAGTTTCCA
The DNA here is from genome assembly GCA_020205505.1 of Panax japonicus. Taxonomy (NCBI): domain Eukaryota; kingdom Viridiplantae; phylum Streptophyta; class Magnoliopsida; order Apiales; family Araliaceae; genus Panax; species Panax japonicus. Next base: position 48,317,499 of record CM035097.1, on the reverse strand, counting down.
AAAGATAAGTGGATTTAATCTTGTTTTTAAATAGAAATATATTAAAGATATTATTTGCTAAATATAAAGAAGATTTAATTGTATTCCCAACAAGAGGTAATTTTTGAAAATGGATTATTTATATATACATATATATATAGATGATAAAAAAAATCTTTTGCTTTCAAGATCAAATAAAGAAAGATTTGATTTATTTCCAAATTAAAGAAAGCTTTGATTTTATTTTCAAAATAAAATTAAGATTTTATTTTATTTTCAAAAAGAAAATATTTTATTAAGATTTGATTTGGTAAAATGGAAAGATTTGATTTACCAAAAGAAAGATTTTATTAAATTTTATTTTATTTAATGATATTTGATTATTTTTCCTGTTTTCAATTTTCAGGAAAAATAAAGAAACAAATCTTGGGCAAGTTATGGACATATTTTTGGAAGATTTCCCAATATGTCCAAGGAAGAGTCTTGCTAGGTTTTGCCTCCCTAAGGTTTAACCCTAAGGGTTTGGCTCCCTAGGGGTTCCCTTTACTAGAACCATTGTCTTCAAGACCCATAAAGTGAAGTCCCGCAAAATCGTTCAAAAGCTTGAAGTATTCTTGCACGATCGTCTATTTGGAAATGCGACTCTCGCGCAGGAGGCAAATGTGGGCCCAGGTGTAAAATTACGGTTCACATGACCTAATTAAATTAAATGCACAATTAGGGTTCCACGACCTCATTAAATGTGTAAATTAGGGTTCGCATAACCTAATAGAATGAAGATAGAAAAGTCAGAAATAAATGTGCTAGACCCGGGAGAAGTCTCCACGTGTCTCGAGGCAGAAGACTCGTGGACACGTGGAGGCGGCTCGTTTTGGGAATTGATTGAGGGATTAGACTGGTGGCTAGAAGGACAGGGCAATATGGGCATTATTCTAATTACTAAAGGGCATTTCTGGAATTTCCTTGAAAACATGTGCCTAACATATGATTACTTAATTCCAAGAAACTCTATAAATACCTCTTCCATTCTAGGAAGGATGAGACTTTTTTGGTAGCTTAAGGCTTGGAGATTCCACCTAAAAGCACTAAAAATGTTTGAACACTCTCTTAACTCGAAGGACTCAAGAAGGCTCTTAGAATCCCAAAAACCCTAACACGGTTTCCAAATTCTATGGGTTCTGCCACGTGTCATTGGAGTAATTGCACACCTGTTCTTCTCCCCTCTTCAATCAATCAACAAATTCCGTGCTCTTTGTGGATTTCTCTCCTCCTCAGCCAACACGAAACCCTAAACTAGCAAGGCGCGATTTCCTTGCCCACAATTTCAATATATTGTAAATTTAAAAAGATGCTCTATAACTGGTGTCGTATGAGTACTTTGTTCGCGCACTTATATTTTAGCATTTTATATTTATTATAATATTTTTTGGAAAAAAAAATTATGGGTTCAAGAAGTAAATAAATGGGGATATAATTTATTTTTATTTTTGAAAGCCCCATTTTTTTGGAAACGCAATATAATTAATAATCAAGTGCATCATCAATATTACATTAATATCAAGAACTAATCAAACTTCATTAAAAGATGAAGAAATAAACTTACAATCAAGCCTTACATAAAAAAGAAACAAAATTTCTATAATGAAAGAAATAAATACTACTAGGTTAAGACCTCATAGGCATAGGGATATACCTTTGATAATAATTAAATACTACATCCATTTCAAATTTATGACTATTTTGACCTTTAATTTAAGACATTTTAAAATTTAAAATTGCTCTGGATTTTATCAGTTCTCATTTACATCCTAGTTTGAAAATTTAAATACTTGCAATTTAAGCTATTCTATAGTTATAAAAAATAAAATAAAATAAAAATTAATTCCTCATTATGAGTACATACGAAATAAATAAGAAAAAGGAGGAAATTTAGCAATGATAGAACTTTATAGATTTTTTTATTACATAAAAAGCCTCTATATCTAGAGATCAGAACCTTACCACAAACTTTTATATATGTTATTGGTACGTATACCAATAAAACTAATAACCAATACTGGAAAACAAACATCTCCAAAATAAAAACATAAAATACTGGAGGCATGCATCCTGCTTTCTATTATTATTCTTCTTCTTCATCTGCTAGCCTTCATTTTCACTCCAAAATCCATTTCAATTTCTTCTTTTGGCAGTTCTCTCCTTTCCTGCAAGAATGTGTTTACTACAATCATATAAACAGTTGCTAAAAAGGTTCCTATAACACATTATGTAACCGACAGATATTGAAAAATGAATTCAAATCTTTTGTTTCATTCCATGTATTGTCCTCCATGTAATTTTTATTCAATTACAAAATAATTATAAAGATACAGATTAGGTGGCAGCAATAAATAAGGGTGAGACAACAAATTAGACAGATAATGCACAATATAATTGAACTATGAAAAAAGTGCATGTTAAATGTGATTTTGAAAACTCTTCATAGTTTTATTTAAAATTGATTAATTACCTGAGAAAAGGCCAAGTAGTTACTTAGTAGTGATGAGGAGGAGGAGGAGGAGGGGAGGTGTAGTAATAATGCTTGGGTGGTGGTGGCGGTGGAGACTTGTATTTGTATACCGGTGTTGGTGGGGGTGGGGACTTGTATTTGTATACCGGTGTTGGTGGGGGTGGGGACTTGTACTTGTAAACTGGAGGAGGTGGCGGGGGAGACTTGTATTTGTAAACTGGTGGTGGTGGAGACTTGTATTTGTAAACTGGTGTTGGTGGTGGTGGGGACTTGTACTTGTAAACTGGTGGTGGTGGGGACTTGTATTTGTAAACTGGTGTTGGTGGTGGTGGGGACTTGTACTTGTAGACTGGTGGTGGTGGTGATTTATAGTGGTAATGAGGTGGATGAGAGTGCACTGAGGGAGGTGGTGGTGGTGACTTGTAATGGTAAGGAGGGGGAGGGGAGTGCACCGGAGGTGGTGGCGGTGGTGATTTGTAGTGGTAATGTGGTGGTAGGGAGTGCACCGGAGGTGGTGGTGGTGGTGACTTGTAGTGATATGGTGGTGGTGGTGGGGAGTGCACTGGGGGAGGAGGTGGTGGAGACTTGTAGTGATAAGGATGGGGAGGAAAGTGCACAGGAGGTGGCGGTGGTGGTGATTTGTAATGATAAGTTGGTGGTGGGAAGTGCACCGGAGGTGGTGGTGGTGGCGGTGATTTGTAATGGTAAAGAGGAGAGGAGAAATGGTCGGTAGCTGCGGTTTCTAATGGCAAGTTTAGGGACACTAATACCACTACAAGAGTGACCATAAGAGTGTCCATTTTGGACCCCTTCGCTATTTTTACCATCTTTTTTACTACAAATGTAGCTTCTTGTTTGTGCTCTTAAGCAACCTTAAGCCCTCTATTTATAGCTTAGCTTTTTACCTTTTAACACTAATAATTGTGGTAAAATTAATTAATCTTATTTGAATAATATACCAATTTGGTAACAACCTTCTGCATGAAAATATTAGAATATATAATAGATGAACCTTTGAATAAACTGTTGAATACATTATCTTTGGATCAATTTGACTTAGAGTTGGTAAGTTAATTTGTGTGTTGGCATTTTTTTTAGTAGATCGAGGCTGCAAGCTCAGCAAAAGAATAAACTAATATTTAATGTGGCTACTGTTTTTTGGCCTTTTTAATTGATGCAAATAATTCAGAAGAGAAAGTCTTCTTGTTCTAAAAACAAATAAAATTAACTGCATGTACAATTGTATTGTAGGAGAACTTTGAAAAAGTTTGTCTGTTTGCCTAATTCTTGTTGATCTTTTGGCGCAGGAGATCTGGGGCACCTTACTTTTCACACACGCTTGTATGTGTACGTCCAATTTCTTGCATGATAATTATTGCATGTGCTATGTTGCTTTCCATGTTCATGACATTTAAAAATGGGTAATAATTAAGAAACCTGACATTAGTTTTCTATTTTATCACACTTTTAATAAATATTTTTTTTATTTGTTCTATAATATAATTAACCCTTCACCGGATCCGGTTAACATGAAGTTTATTTTTTTGTAAGTTGATCAATTGACAAATAGAATACTGTCTGCGTGTCAGTACACTATTGGTCAATTGACCAACTTACCTAAAAATGAACTTCATACTAACCACTCCCCCCTTCACCATTTGGCAGAAGAAGCTACTTGATTTAAATTAAATGGTTTTATTTTTGGATCTACAAAATATAATCAAATAAAGTTATATACGTACGTTCAAAATATAACTTATAAAATAAAATCATATATAAATTACTACTTATGTTTGAACTCCTACATACCTAAATTTCAATGTAATGGACATTAGAAAAAGTTAGTAAATTAAGCATCAATCTTATTTACAGATATTCGATATTGGACGTTATCTTTTAGTGCTTTTGTTGTTTCTATTTATGCAAAGATAATCCAAATTCTGATCTAATGATTATATCACAATATTGAGTTATATAATTTTGTAGTATAATCTAAGCATGCACCATACACAATTATTAAATCATTATTTTGATTTATTTCTTTCACGTTTACTAGATTACAAGAAAAGTATAAGGGTACAAATTTTCCCCACCGAATGCAGAAAAATATGCATGTTTACGGCTTTAATTAGACTTTTTGCAACTCATGGGGTAAAGGCTAAAAACATTAATTCTGTTGAGGGGACTGGTCAATTAATCTTCAATAATGGACAATCTGTTTGGTAAAAAGTTGGATGAATTACATATTCTATTATATTTTTAAAAATAATTATAACAATAGTGTCCTCATAAAATTTTTAGACAACTAATAAACTTCCATATTTATTTACAATCTTAGTGCATTTAGGATTCCTTAATTTAGAGAATTAATATTCAATTAGGTTTCCTTAATTTATGGATTAGTTATACTCATGACTTCTTCTCTCTTCTCATCTATAACAACGGCAGTTAGTCATCACCCTTCTTCTTTATTCAACGTATGAATCCATGATCATGGGTGATACAGTTAAGGTTGACTGGGAATCGTACAGTGCTTGGTGATGACGAATTTGGAGCGTTGTTTAACACTGGTAGAAATCGGAAAAACAAGTGAGCATGAAATTTATTGGAGTGAGTAATTTTTTTTTTTTAATCTCCTGGTCCTGGTTGGGAACAATTCATCTCATGTTTGTCGGCCATAAATCCAAAGAAAAACCAGGCATTATGATGTAAGTACTACTGCTACTAGTAAATTGGTACTAACCATATTATAATTTAATTATATGAAGATGGAGAAGAGAGAAAGAGAAAACGGAGTCTTAAAACGGTGCAATGGACTCAGCAAATATGAAGGACTGGGGATGAGTGTGGAGACTAAGGAGAAGGGAAGAACGTTACCATCGCTCTGTTTCTGACGTTACCATCGCTCTATTTCTGCAGTTTTTTCATAATACAGTTTGTAGCAAAACCTTCATACTAAGTTAACCAATTCTGTTTTATTAAGTTTCCAAATTATTTTGCATGTAATACAGTTGGTAGCCAAACTTTCAGATGAAGGTAACTAATTCATACTGCAGGTGTGAAGATAAATTGGTTATCTTGGTATAAAAATTTGGTTACCAATTCAGTTTTATTAAGTTATCAATTTCGTTTAAATGTAATGGAGTTGGTAGCCAACCATTCATACAAAAGTAACCATTTTATTATTTACGAGTAACAAAATAGTTATAAAAAAAATTTTGAACATTAATAATTACATTTATTTATTTTTAACTTTTTGTAGGGCGAATCTCTTCTTATTCTCATTGGCGTTTTGGACAACGGAGATTCGCGGCGGTGTAGCGGCGAGTATGTGAGGTGTAGCGGCGGACTATTATTTCAAAAAGTGTGTGAGGGAGATGAAAGATTTGAATTTGAATATTTAAATTTGAATTATTATTTTGAATTTGAATTTGTCGTTGTTGTTAGATCCAAATATTTGAATTTGAATTATTAAGTATGGCAGTTATTTGTCCTTGATTTTAGGTTTCCTTATTAATGTGAATTGTACTATTTTTGTAATATGTACAATCTTTTCGTAAATATTTGGTTGATGCACTTTTCTTGTAATTACTTTCTATTTGTTGTATACTTATGTAAAGAACCCTAAAAAGTTTATATCATGAAGAAGAATTTTAATTAAACCAAAAGAAGGATCTATTGAAATTAAGATCTTTTATTTGAATATTTTTTTTGGGGTGAAAATCCTTTAATTATTATTTTAATATAATAAAATATTTATTATATCAAATTATCAAAGTGTGAAAAATCAACTAAAAAAGAGAGAGTCGAAAGTAAAGGTTTACTTTTTTCTTTTCTTTTCTTTTCTTTTCTCTTTTTTTTTTTGTCATTCAATCAATCTAGCTGAGATGTCTTTATAAAAAAAATTAAATTGAAAAAATGGGGAGTTGTTGAATATGAAGTTTCCTTACCAAGTAGCACCAAAGCTGGCATGCACGTTGAAACAAATGTAAGTTTCAATTTGTTCACTAGTTTATTTACTCATTATTACCCCTTGTATAATAGAACTGGTTTTGGAAAAAAAATAAGGATCAATATTAACTTTTTGAACTCTTAGTTTCCCTTCTTGCCCATTTCTTAGGTTCCCTTCTAACTCCTTGTATAATAGCACTAGAAAAAACATAAGGATTAATATTAACTTTTTGAAATTAATTTTAAAAAAATCAATTTGATTTTAAAAAGTCAATCTTAATCCTATATTTGGAGAAGTATATATATATATATAGAGTCCGGATCAGGTCCGGACTCCCGGATTTTGTTAAAATCCGGACTTCTTTTTTTTTTTTTTTTTGCTTTTTTTTTTTTGAAACAACTAAAAAAAAAAAATTATGGAATTGGAATTTTTACATTATACAGTGTTTTGGGTGTGATTTGGATGCCTATAACAAAACATGTCTGTACAGTCTGGGCAGACTGTACATACATTGGTTGGTGTAGGTATTAAAAACACACCCAAAACACTGTATTATTGAAAAATTTCAGTTCCATAAATTTTTTTTTTTTTTTAGTTGTTCTACCAAAAAAAAAAAAAAGAAAAAAAATCAGGTCCGGATTTTCTCCCGTCCGGGAGTCCGGACCTGATCCTTATTATATATATATATATATATATATATATATGCAAAAACTATAATTTCTTCATTTTATAATTGAAAAATTAGAAACTAACTTGTAATATAAAATCCATTAATGTTTCCTACCTTGGCTCCACTCCATGATCTTAATAATGTAGCTATATATATATATATATATATATATATATATATATATATATATATATATATATATATATATATATACTTGGCTCAAGTGAGGTCTTCATCAAGAATGCACGTAGACAGCTAGCTGGGAATATACATGCAATTAAGGAAGAAAGCTAGTTGAAGCCTCACTCGTGACATCAAGAAAGGCCAAAAATAAAAATTATAATGATTTTCCTAATTTGTAAGCTCACTGCAATGATGGAGAATAATTCAATGGAAAGTGATAGATACACGGAACACGAACTAATATACATACGAATGTATATATACATAGAGGGAGTGAAAGAAATCAATGGAATGTGAATTCATTAATTGTAATACTCTAGTTTCCCATCCTAACAAATGATATAAATATATATATATATATATATATATATATATATATATATATATATATATCGCACGGATCATATCCGGGATTAGGTTCGGACTCTCGGACCTGATCAAAAACGGACCCCATTTTTTTATTTTTTTTTGCTTTTTAATTTTTAAAACAACTAAAAAAAATTAATATTTTATGAAACCGAAATTTTTCCATAATATAATATTTTGGGCGTGATTTGAATACATGTACCAAAAAATAGTGGTACAGTCTGCACAAACTGTACATACATATTTTGTTATACGTACCCAAATCACACCAAAAACACTGTATTATGAAAAAAAAAAATTCAATTTCATAATTTTTTATTTATTTATTTTTTAGTTGTTTAAAAAAAAAGCAAAAAAAAATGTCCAAATTTTGGTCCGGTCCGAGAGTCCGAACTGATCCGGCCTATATATATATATATATACTAGCTATAACCCGTGCCTGAAGGCACGACGTAACGAAAAATTAAATTAAAATTTGAAAAATATTATATTATCTAAAGACACATATCACCACAACAATTAATACATACTCAATCATCAATATATATCAAACCACCAAAACATCGAGCTAGTCGGTACTAATTTCAAGAATTTTTGGCAAAATTTCTTTTAAAAATAAATATCCAGAAAATTCTAAACCTGTCTACAAAATTTACAATCATCATTACATATCTAAACCACAAAAAAAATTATCATTTCATACCCAAAATCATCATAACCAGGTATAATTAGTTAACTTTACAAAATACGGAACACACAATCATCAACACATATCTAAACTGGAATGAGAGAGAGAGCAGCTGACGTAAACTTGATGTGACATTTCTCTATTTTCTCTCTCTGCTCTGTTTTATATTATAGATATATATATATATATATATATATATATATATATATATATATATATATATATCCTTGTTATGTTCTACTTCTACCAAATAAAGGGAATTATTATTTTCATAATTAAAATAGATAATTTTATAAATTTCGCTTTGCGTGTGTGGTAGAACAGATAGATAGAGGGTTTGAAATTTGAATAACTGGAATGAGAGAGAGAGCAGTTGACGTAAACTTGATGTGACATTTGTCTATTTTCTCTCTCCGCTCTGTTTTATATTATAGATATATATATATATATATATATATATATATATATATATATATATATATATATATCTAATAAAATGCAAATGATTTTGAATTTTTCACTCACTCAATAAATCATCTGGGCCGTCCAAAGTTTGGATAAATCTCACCGTCCATACAGTGCCAGAGGCACGGGACACATCTAGTATATATATAGGATCCTGTCCGGGACTCCCGGACAAACTTAAAATACGGACCCAAAAATATTTTTATTTTTTTTGCTTTTTTTTAAAACAACTAAAAAAAGTTTAATATTTTATGGAACTTGAATTTTTACATAATACAGTATTTAATTTGGGCGTGATTTGGATACATATAACAAAACATGTTTGTACAGTCTGATTTTTTATTTTAGTTGTTTTTTAAAAAAAAAATTCGGATTTTGGTTTGGTCCGAAAGTCTGGACCTGATCCGACCTATATATATATATATATATATATATATATATATATATATATATATATATATATATATTTCATTCAAGATCTTTTGGTGAATCTTAATGAGTTAAAATGATTCAAAAATATATTATTGTAATAAGAAATTAAGTGCATTGAATTTTAGTATGTTATAATTGCCTGAAAACAGTTACAGGAAATTGTGGTTAAAAATCTAATAATAGTAATAAAAAAATTGTTAAAAAAATACTTTTCTCGACAAAATAAGTTATTTCCGATAGAATTTTCGGCGAAAATAAGTTGACATGTGGCAGGATATTTCTGACGAAATATTATGTCTAAAATATATCCAGTCAGAATTAGTTTTTTCCTACCGGAAGTTATGTTAATTTCGACGGATTTTTCAACAGAATTATTTCCAACTTGGTTATATCCGACTGAATTTTCAAAAGAATATTCCGTCGAAAATAGGCTAATTCCGACATAATAGGCCTATTTCCGACAAAATATTATGTGAAAAATATCTTTTTTTCTTATCAATACTTATATATAAATACAGCAAAGGCTATCTTTTGAAATCAATTTGATATCTTTTCAAATCAATTTGAAATCAATTTACACCACAAGCAATCAATTTCAATCAAATCAAATTCAAATCAATTAATTAATCTTTTAACAAATTGAATTCAAATCAATCTTATATTAATTTTTGTCTCTTCCTCTTCTCCTCCTCCTCCTCACTTGAGTTTTTTCTTCCACCCGTCTTCCACTTCTACTTCCACTTCCCCCCCCTTCTTCCACCTATATATATATATATATATATATATATATATATATATATATATATATATATATATATATATATATATATACGGAAATCTTCAAGAGCATAATTCTTAAATAGCATAATGCCTTAAATAGCATAATTTTATCAAAATGACGTAGTTTTGTAAGGACGCGGTGGCAATTTTGTAAATACGCGGTGGCATGGTATTTACAAAAATTCCACCGCATCCTTACAAAACTACGTCGTTTTGATAAAATTATGCTATTTAAGGCATTATGTTATTTAAGAATTATGCTCTTGAAGCTTCCCGTATATATATATACACTCACCGACGCACTATATAATCTCACCAGCTTCCATATTTTGTAATCAATCACTTGATATTGATTAATAAACTCTGCAACTATGTTTATTTTAATTATATTGATGTTGTTTCAATTGTGGCTGGATATATGCAAGAGTCGCTTGATTCTATTGTTTTTATGAAGGTTTATATTATAGGTTCTTTTCGTAGGCTTCAATTTTTTATCTATGTCAGCGTATTTTATTTTATTTTTGCTAGATTATTTTATCTATGTCAATTGTTCCTTGGCTGTAAATAAATATGGTTTTATTAATACATGTCAAATGGATTATACCAAATTATTTTTCTCACAATTTACTTTTTAAAACATGCATTGCTTTGGAATGAGAAAGCTTAGAAACTTGCAACTTATGGTGAACATTGTTTATTGTATTTCTTAGATTTCCATCTCAAAAGTAGTTTTGAAGAAAAGAAAAAGCAATGAAGATTGGGCAATTAGAAGGAAACAACAGCTCTAAGTGGATAATTTTGTTATCAAGAAGTCCGAACAATTCGTCAGAGAGTAAATTTATATTTTTGTTGTTGAATTGTTGGGCATGAAATTAGTCTGTGATTTAGGCTGCTTAAATTTGTTTGGTTCCTCTAAAATTGTTAATACTTTTGATGTTTTAAACTATCTAAATTTATTTTAACAGGTTAAGTTAAAAATGGTATTTCTTTTGGTTACTTATTTTTAATTTTTTTCTAATACTTGGTAAGTCTCACACTCTCACTTACAATATTAATACTTGAATGGTCTTTTTAAGTTTATTTGTTGATGATTATAGGAGATAGGAGATAGTAGATTGTATTATTGTGCATCAGAGTGTTGGGATTAGATTATGGGTTTCGAGCCGGACTTAGATTTGCTAGCTTTTTTGTGAAGGAAGATAGCAATTTGTGATCGACTTTGAGCAATTGAATGTTGTTGAATGTTTGTTTCTCATGTTATGTAAAAATATATTGAAAAGTTTATATAAAAATAACTTATTATAAAAAAATATTTTTCTCATTGTAATTTTAATAAATTATATAACCCGTTATTCAAAGTGGTACATACGAGATTTGACCCAGATTGTTATATTCTTAATATTTTCTGATAGAGTTTTGCTATGTGTTACGAATGTTTTCTGCACTTATTGATATATTTTTATCAACATTGTAGTAGCTTATGTATTAAAATATTATTGATAAAAAAAATATTGAAATGCAATATATATATATATATATATATATATATATATATATATATATATATCTTTTTCACGTAATTACTAGGAAAAAATTTAAAATACAAGTGAGTGTGTGTGTGTGTGTGTGTGAAAGATGGGGGAATCCATGGAAAATGCCGCGGTATTTTTAGACCATAAGGCTGTGTTTGTTTCCAAGTATCATGTTTGTTTTAAAATTTAAATTTAAGACTATTAGTTTCGGAATTAGAAAATAGCTTAATAGTCATTATAATTAGAATTTTAGAATTAATAATTTTAAAATTATAATCCATAATCAAAATTATAATTTTTGTAATCAAACATGTTGTGATGGACTGATTTTTCTATTCATGAGCAATGAAGATGGTAACATAATTTTGATATTTGGAGTTGACATATTGCGTCCAAAATTTACGTGCATATGTCTAATAATAATCATAAGGTGGTTTAATGCCTACGTATATTCTTCTTCTTGGGTCCAAGTCCAACCACCTTTAATATTTAACAAATTAGAATTATTATTTAACCAAACCTAATAAAATAAGTTATATCCTGAACAGACATTTCTTCCATTTCCCTGTCAAAGTAGATTAATGTCCCATCAAGAAAATCTCATTCGTAAAATTTATTATTTAATTTAAAATATATATCTTTGTTTCAAGTTTAACTTTAGATTTATTGAATATTCAATTTAGTAGCGATGAGACTTGGAATTTTTATATTTCAGGTTCAATTCTCAACGAAATTAATATTGCTTCATTTCTTTTCTATGTCAGACTTATATTTCTTCTTATGTGAGCTTAGTAACTATTGTAATTCTTAATAATTGATATTAATTATAAAATTATATATAATAATAATAATAACTTGAAATATTATGTCATTTTATATATATTTAACTTCTTTTTGGAAGAAAAAAAAAATTGGCAAATCAGAATTTCTTTTTTGTGATGGGATTAGTAGACTTATGGGAATCTCATACTCATTTAATTAAATATATGAATATAGCCGATGCGGTTTTAGCTTAGTGATTAAGACTGAAGTAGTGTGAGTTTTAAGTTTTAGGTTTGATGTTTATTTCTTACTCTTCTAGCGAGGTTTGATTAATTTTTGATATTGTAATAGTAAATGATGTACTTGATCATGAAATTGTATTTAGTATCGCATAAAACCGTTCACATTCCGCTCGCATACACTCGCATGCACATTTTGACGGCCCACGTTTAGAACAAGTCACGTGGGCCATCAAACTATACATGCAAGTCAATGTAAGTGATTTTATGTGATAGTAGACTTATTTAATTATATTATACTTTCCAAAAAATGAGACTTTAATAATAATAATAATAATAATAAAATACACGAGTGTACGTAATTAAATTCTAATCAATCAAAAAAACAGGTAAATTATAATTAGTTGAAAAAATACCCTTAATTTATTACTTCAATTGAAGTAGAACTGATCATCTCTATTATAATCTTGGAAAAACTAACGAAGTCATTTTTTTTATCTATATATACGGACTATGGAGAAAGATGGCATGCTAGGGGGTCTAGCTAGGTCAATGATTGAAACCAAATACATAAACAAAAAAAAATCAATCACAATACAAATAAATGATTCAAATTAATTCACCCTCCCTCCACAAACCCTAAAATCAATTAAAATAATTAACACATGCTAAAGCAAGGGTTAAATGAAAATTAAATTTATACTATATTTTTTTTTATTTTAATTTGTGTGAAATTTATCTACTAGTTTAAATGACATGGTCAAATTTGGAAAAACAGTGTGCAATATATACGAAGTCATTTTCTATAATAACTAATGAATTCTTCCTTGTGCCAAATAAATGTTTGCTTATAATTCTCACCCAACATTACTAGTTGTGCATCTAAATGTAAGCAATTTAAACAAGAAAAATAATATACATGTCTATAAATATTTGACTAAATTGGATTGCGATTAATGTGGAATTATATGCGATAAGATAAAATAAATTAAAATGAGAACATTCTTAATTTCTACCCATCACACATATTCACATACGTCGCAATCATAATTTGGCTGGAAACTTTCACAATATATAACTAGCAAGACTTTTTAAATAAATACAACAATTATATAAAATGTAATTAAACACTTTATATAGCATATAAAAATAAGATAAAAAAGACAAATAAAACCTCATACTTGCTTCCCTAAAAATATAAATTTAGTATTAAAAAAAATTAGACCAATCATCCTATTTTACAATAACAATACTAGATAAACTAATTATTTGATATTAAATAACTTAACTAAATAATTGGTGTCAGATGAATAATAGTTTGTTTGATATTATTATTATCGAAAAATAGGATGACTTTTTTTTTGGCTAATTATTTCTATTACATGCATGAATATCTTATATTTCCCAAAAAAATCATGAGGTTAAGTTTGTCTTCTTTTTTTATAGACATTATATATTGTCTAAGCATATTATGCATTAGTTTAAAATTTTATTTTATAGTTATAATGTGTAATAGGATAAAATTAGAACATGATAAATAAATAAATTGGGTTTCATTTATGGAGAACATATAAGTCACTTAATTATATTTAGGTGTATAACTAATAATTAGGATGTTCATATATCATTATCCTAAAATAAAATATACATATTTATCAAAGCTATAATTTAAATTTTAGTCTAAAATTTGATTGACCCCTGGCCCAAAATCATGGCCGTGACTGGCTGATATTTCCGTCACTTACATTATCCACAAATTCAATGTGATAGCTTATACTCCTATTCTACCAAAATAAAATCCCACTTTCAAACTTTTTAAATACTATTAAGGATACATTTATCTTTCATATTTATTCCTTAATGTAATCAATACTTATATATATATATATAAAGGCATCACAGCCTATCATTAACTCAATCAATTTCAAATCAATTAATTAATTTGGCTTCCAAACACATCCAATTTTAATCAATTGAAATCAATTTGATTTTTAACACAGTTAATCTGGCTTCCAAACACACCCAATTTTAATCAATTGAAATCAATTTGATTTTTAACAGAGTTAAAAATCAATTAATTAATCTGTCTTCCAATTTGATTTCCAAAAGAAACTCAATTAATTTCAAATCAATTAATTAATTAACACACCCAATTTTAATCAATTGAAATCCCATATACAATTGATATTAACCATTAATACATAATATTAACCATTAATATATAACTGAAAACCATTAATTCAGCTGCCTCTTCCAATCAAATAGTTTTTCTTTTTCTTTCATCTTCAAAACTGCAATCCATTAATTCAGCTGCCTCTTCCAATCCAACAGTTTTTCTTTTTCTTTCATCTTTAAAACTTTCTCTCTTCCAAATAGCAATTAATTATATAGCAGCATATACATATACAAGTACTAACAAAAAACACTGCAAAATAGTAGCATCCTCAAATTGAACTAAATGCAAGTTGGGCTAAACACATAACATCATAGCCTCCATGTCTAAGGTTAGAACGAATGCGCAATCGGAACCGTTGTGGACTGCAAAACATTAATGTTAGTATAAAAAATTCCTTTTTAAGTTATGTATGCATAGGTAATATATTTTTCTAAAATTATCAATTGAGTGATTGGTAATCTGTAATTAAACAGATATCATGCTCTATGATGTACCTCTCGAGGCCGACCCTAACTTGATTAATTCTGAACGTATTTGGCATCCAGTTTTCGTTGATATGAATGCTCCATCCCAAAGTTTAACAGTACAACTACCACATTGTCAAGGTAAGAATATTTGCTGTAGCTATTTTGAATACTGGCAATCTTTAGTAGTCCTTCAACTTTTGCAGCATGTACAAACTCCATGACTCCATAAGAAGTTTCATTAGAAACTGTGACAACCCGAGAATTTAGATAATTATTAAAATCCTAAAATGATGGATTAAAGGTTATATGATGAACCTAGACAGAAAATAAGTGTATGAATTTCACGTTTCTGTGAAGGAATTTTAAGGATTTCAAAATTTTTGGAGAAGAACTTGAATGATTTGATAGACTATAAGTGATAGTCTGATAATGAGGTATATGTTTAGTGTATAAGTTCATAAGAATATGTGTATATGGTGAATATATTAATATATTTACTTCAGTTAAATAAATTGTGAAGGCAATTTATAGGAAGTAAAGAAAATAATTGGATATATGGTATTATGTTATATGGATAATGGTATAATATTTAATATTATACCAAAGGATATAAAGTAAAAATATGAGAGGAGATCCAATATGCAAATATGTATATTGGTATCAAAGGAGTTAGTAAATTAAATTCATATTTGAATAAATGATTGAATATATTAAATTATATATTTAATATATAAATAAATTATTTGAAAACAATTTATGGAGAGGAGGAGGAAATTAATTTAATTATACAATATAAATTGTATAACTTAAATAAGTTATTTAAATTAAGTATGAGAATTAAATGACCTAAATGGTTATTGTTATTTAGTGGTCCTAGTATTTATATATATACTAGTGTCCTAATCTAAGAGAATTGTGGAGCATGTCACAATTTATTTAATGATTATGTGAGTAAGTGAATATGAATATTATGTGATGGTTTATATTTGTTTATTATATAAAGAAATAAAAGAAACTAGTGTAATCCTAAATATATATTAGGAATGAAGGATTGAATAACTTAAGGGTTATGAGATGAGGAAATACTAGTATTTATAATATATACTAGTTCTAAGAGATTTATTTTATATATCTCAATTAATTAATTTTATAACCTAATTAAGGTAAGTCTAATTGGGTTAAAAAATTAAATGTACTTGGGTAAGAATTTGTATTTAAATTGAGTACATGGAAACCCTAATGAAATGAGTAGGGTAAGTTGAAATTTAATGTAATGGATCATATTAATATTATGGCCCAAATATTTTAGTTAGGAAGTCCAAACATGTTATTCGGAAAGCCAAAGGAATTAAATGTTAAGCCCAAATAAGCCCAATTGTTAAGGAACATGTGGGAGAATAATAATATTAAATATTATATTAAGTCAAGAGATATATCTTTATTATCTCAAGTTTATTAATTTTATAACTTAATTAAAGTAAGTTTAATTTGGTTATAAAATTTAGTGTACAAGAGTAATGATTTAAATTCTAAATGTTTGGAATGGATACCCTAATTAAATATTTAGGGTGAGATAAGATAAAAAAGATTGGAGTATGTTAATTTTATATGGCCCAAGAAATTAATCTAGAAGCCCAAAAGATTATAAGTGGTGGCCCAAGTGTTGGCACAATTATTGAGGGCATTTTAGACATTTGTTATACTAAGTGGAGCAATAAAAATAAAGCAAAACTTGGAGAAGAAATGGCCACTTGGCCTGTTATTGAAGGAGAGAAATAAGAGAGGAGAAGAAGGGGTGCACATTACCATTTTAAACACCACATGTTTTTAAAATATATTAATCATTTTGCTAGGTGTCAACATTTTAATTGGCCAACAATTTGTTCTTTCTTGTAGTAACCTCTTGGTAAGTATGAGAGAGAGAGGATTAGTGGGTGAATAAGGCCACTTGGCTAGATTAGTGTAGGAGAAAAAGGAAAGTGGGTATAGATAATTGATGTATATCCATATCTAATAAAAATCTATCTTATTTTTTTTTCTCTTTCATCTCTTTTATTATTCTATCAAGAACAAAAGAGAGAGAGTGAGAGAAGAAAGGCTTCAGCAGCCATGAAAGGAAGAAGAGAGAAGAGGGGAGAGAAAGTTCATCCATGAAAAAAGAAGAAGAAGATTTTGAGAAAAAGGTAAATTCCTAAACTAATATATATTTTTTAGTTGGATTTTTGTAAATCAAAGCTTGGATTTATGTTTATAAACTCAAAAATTATGAGTATTCATGTTGATGAGTGTTTTATGTTTAGATCTACACATATTGGGTGTTGATTTGGTTGAAATCAAAAGGAATAGAATAAATAGAATTTTTCCGGAAAGCTTAAACTTGAAAGTGTGATCTAGCTTTTGATTTTTGAAATCTATGATGGATATTTGTGATTTATTTTCTTGGGATGCTAGATCTATGTATTAAGGATAAAACCCCTTTGGAATCACTCAATTAGATTGAAAAATGAGTAAGTTGTGGAATTTATCCCAAACTACTCAAAGCTAAGAAAACTGTTAGAACAACAGTTTTTACCAGCCACTTCTGGGCTAATTTTCGGTAGCTTAACATGTCCAAATATGGATTGTGATAGATTAATTGTAGATCGAAAAGATATGAACCCAAAAAAATTTACGGATCATTAATTGGGGTTATAGATCTCATTTTATTTAAGTTTTAGCAAAGGACTCCAAAACTGCAAAACGCCAAAAAGCTATTGCCCAAAACTTTCCAAGGGCTGTTTCAGCCATTTAATTTCTGAGAAAAATTCCAGCCTTTTGGGACATAAAAATATATGGTATAAAGTATCTACTGTCCAAAAATGAGCTCATTCCGACTTAAAATGACCATTTCAATTTTTATGATTTTCCGACAAAAAATGCTATAACCGGAGTTTTATAACTCCGATGGCCACGAAATTTAAACTGGAGTGTCACGTTAACACGTATAAAATTGTGTCAAAAGATGAAAATTTCTGGAGTTAAGCATGATAGGGCTAATTTCTTAAGGAATTGAGGAAAAATGATTTTTGAAAAATACCAAAGGAAGTTGAAAAATTATGGAAAAATACTTTTTGTGTATGAAATATATGTATGTGTTTGGAAAAAGGATAGAATAATAATAAAATGATTTGGTTTTTTCGTGAAAAGGATATGGAATCCAGCTTGCTGGATTGAAAAGAAGCTTACTGAAATTGAAAGATTTAGAATCCAGCTTGCAGGATTGATGGATTGGTGAATCCAGGCTGGATGGATTGTAATCTGTCAGGAATAAGCATGAGAATGCTATTCCTATTTATATATGATTTGATTATGATATATATGTATATGAATGAATAATATGCAAGTATGCTTGCATTAAGAAAAGCTGTAAAGTCCTCTGATAGATAATAGAAATATGTGTACAAGGACTTAGAATGAATTGATCAAATATGTTAGGTTGATCCTACATAAGAAAGACAGTTTTGTAAAGTCCTTAAAAAGAAAAATGTACAATGACTATAAAGATAGAAAGATCAAGCATGTTAGGTTGATCTTATGATGTAATAGATAGGCTAGTCTGATCGTCGAGCACTACACCAGAAGTCGTAGTCTGCCAGGTGAGTCAAGGTTAACTCGGGAGCTATCGAGACAGAATAGAAGTATGCAAGATAGTAGATCTCGGAGTTCGTAGACTGCCAGGGGAAACGAAGAAGGATCGTAGTGTATCGAGAAGAGCTTCCTCGGGATCGTAGTGTACTGAGGAAGTCATGTTCAGAATCGTAGAGACAACCTACCTACGAGCTGGCCGGTCATCTGCCGAAGCCAAAAACAGAAACGCAGACTACACTCAGAGTCGTAGAAGTCTACTGATGCCTAAGCCAAGTCAAGGATCGCAGATCACATTCTGAGTTTGTAGAGTCTATTGATTATATACAAAGATCGTAGTCGAGAAAGATCAGATGAAGACAATAAGCACAAGGCAGAAATCGTAGAGTGTCAATATCTGATCTCGGGATCGCAGTGTCTGCACAGCCGAAGCTGAATCGTAGAGTGCAGAACTATGACTCCAACAGAAGTGCTCACAATGCTAAGTCAGAATCGTAGAGCAGATACGGTTCTCAACGAATGAGCACTCCCATAATATCCAAAGATACGAAGCCTCTGGTTGGCACTGCAAAGATGCATTTCACAGTAAGGGAACTAGAGAGCACTCAACGAATGGCATACATGCTAACAGAAGATCTCAGCACAAACCCAATTAGCATTAAGATTGAGGTGTAAGGCCATTCGTGATGAAGTCTTCCACATGGAGATCCAAAGAAGACTTTAGAAGCTGACTAAGGAAAGTCATCTTATGCAGTAGCTATCAAGTGTACAGAAGACAACGATCTTTGAAGCAACCAAGATTGTAGTGTTTGCCAAACAAAGAACGAACTGATGGAAAGTGAACCGAGATACTGGCCAGCTTCTGAAGATCAAGGCTAAAGTGATTAAGTGCAGGGTCAGTTCATTGATGATAAGTGAGCGGGAGATCACCAGGAGAAAGCAAGCTGGACGCGCCACAAATCTGAAGTGTCTTGATATTCAGAAGGGGACCAGAGCAAGGAATTAGGGCCATCAGTATCTGAGAACAGTAGAAGCAAACAGAAGTATTGAAGCACTGCACAATACAAGGAAGAGGTGTTCTACATTAAAGATCCAATCAACACTCTTCAGGATCGTAGTGTTAACTCTACTAGTCAACGAGCAACACTCAACAAGACACTACGATCAGGTCCTTGAAGACGTGCATCAGAATCATAGATTCTGAATAACTGAAGACTGAAGCATTGGCAAAGGTTCAATCTGAAGGGTAATATTCGAACAAGTGCCTATTGAGAGCATCGATGCAATAGGACAACCTCTGATCGAGGAATCAGAAAGAGGTAATAAAGTCTTCGACCTGCCCAAGACATTAAAGTGATACATCTGACAGGGTAGGTGAAACAGTAGACTATAGCGTCAGAAAAAGTATGACAAGTCACATCAAGCAGTCTACCTCAAGCAACTTGAGATCTGTGAAGATATTTGAATAGCCTTCAACGGTTACTTTCCAACGGAAGGATTGGGAAGAAGTATAAATGAGAAAGAACTTCAAAGATCAAAGGTTGCTGCAGTTGTGCATTTTGGAGAAAAGGTGGACTGATCCAACCGAGTGATAGTGAGTTCGAAGGCTCACTCTACGATCCACCAAGAACACTCAGAAGTCAGATCAAGCAAGAAGTAGAAGTGTGAGTTCTACTATGTAGAAGTGAGAGTTCTACTACATGAAGAGTGTTCTGAACTGCCAAGAGAAAGAAGAGCATCATGCCCTTCCTTAATGGAAATTCTGCTAGTTAAAAGAAGAAGAGTGGATTAGGAGCTTGAGTCTCTAAACCACTTAAAACACCTTGTGTCATTTACATTATGTCTATAACTGTTATAACTGCTATGTATGTTCTAACTGCTTACAACTAAATTAACCCAATGAACAATGTATGTCTGATTATGAATATATCAATGAAGGGGAATCTTTTACTTATTCCGTTGTGTTTGAAAAGATTCTTATGTTTGTCATATACTTAAATATGAACAATACTACATAAACCAGAAAAGTATTTGAAATAAAAAGGATCTATTCAACCCCCCCCCCCCCTTCTAGATCTATTGTCCCCTCTAGGAACTAACAATTGGTATCAGAGCAGGTTCTCATGCTATATTAAAAAGTTAATCGCTTTGAGTCTGATCCAAGGCACTAAAATTGTTCTAAACTTAGTTTAGCAGCAAGTAACTTATTATATGCAGATGAGCTCACACGTTGGAAATATTGTGTATAGGTAAAAATGTGTATACACCTGTAGCTGCTTAGATTGGTCCATATCCTCGATTGCTATATCAACAAGACCAATCCTAGCCTGTAGTCAATCTTGTAGTCTGAAGACCAGACGAGAGAAAAAGAACAAGAGACATCAGTGACAAAGAGTAAAGCATTCATCAGCCTGAAAGATGAAGAGGTCATGCGTGTACTAAGAAATATTGATCGAGAGGAGAAAGAAGATCTTCTCAAACTTATGAGTGACCAACCAACAACTGGGTGCTATCTTTGTAAACTCAAAGATATCAAAGATCTTAATGCTACGACTCTCTTGATCTACATCTTCAAGACCTCGACTGATTGATGAAAGGCCAACAAGAGCATTAAGCCGAAAGGAGCAAAAGTAAAAGCTATGCACATCAATACCTAAACTCAGTATATCTAAGGTAAATGACTGTTAAGAAACTGACAGTAAAAAGGTACTGTTCCTCACCATTACTAATGTATACATCATATTTTCACCATCTTATGAACTATGACATGATTCTGTCAAGAAGTCATAATCTACCTAAAAAGGTGAAGAGAGAAAGCAGTCTGAAGATGGAAAATTCAAATGTCTACAAACTTTCACTTTAACCAAGTTTTAGGCTGAAGATGACATCTTGAAGAAAATCTGAAATAGATCATAAGAGTATCACAGACCAAATAAATTTTATGTTAAGTAATCATTGCTGATGTGCTAGTATGTATGTAAAAGCCTATGTTCTAAGTGTTTGACAACACACAGAGAATGATCAGTTCTATAAGAGGATCTTGCTGATTTGTAGAAACTGATCACATCCATAAATCAACTAGATACTCATAAATCGTAGAGTTGATTCACACTCTATGAACACTTAAACATTGTGAACATAACCCAGTAAATGATGAGACCATCATAGATAAAGAGTGTATCATTAATTGTCAAATCCTACACACACTCACCATCATGCAACTCAAAAATGTATTATCTCAAGATAGTTGCATGCATGAATATGTCTGTTGGTGATAAACATGATGATTATCTAGTTAAGAGGAATAGGGGTTTAGAAAACTAACCTAGCAGGACCCATTCAACAATGGGGACCAAAAGTAGAAATATACTTAAACCTGCAAGTACTTGGTCAGTCTGACCACACTAAGGAATGCTGAAGCAGAAGACTTCATTCAATAGGACTTAACCAGCTGAAGGCTAAGGACTGTTCAGAGATGAGTCTGATAAGGTTCCTATATGTCCTAGCCTATCCTTGAAGACCCTCTGAGCTAACCGGAATGGAGCTCACATGGCTGCAAACCTGTATATGGGAGCATGCCATGAAACAGAAGATAAAGAGGATTCTATGTGCCCATATCAAGAAAGACAAGGAGTTCTTTACGAAGCAGAACTTCTCAAAATAAAGGACTGTCAAAGAAGACTACGTTCGTAGTGCTATCAAATGATCGTAGAGTGATCAATCCTGGAAATACTCATCTCTATGATAAAAGGATAACTAAGCAACGATGATGATTCCAGTCAGAAGGAAAAATGTTGGGCAGCCTTCAAATGAACATGAAGAAGGAATCACATCTGTCTGAGAAGACATCATCAACAATGGGGGAGCAGTGATCTGTTAAGGAATAACAACACTATTAAACCTGGAAGAGATGTACCAGCTACAGAGTCCAAAAACTTGGTGGCTGATGAACCAAATGAAGATCCATAGTCAGTAGGAACGTCTCAAAACGTACTACTGATAACCCTGCAGCCACCCAATCCATAATCGTGAAGTTCCTACGATCAAACACATGATCATAGTGTAAGAGCAGAAGGACACCACGATCTCAACAATGCAGATATCCAAAGTTGGTAGAAAGACCTCCCCATCAGAAAAGGTCTAATGAGATGTTATTGCAAATCATTGCCATAGCACTTCATCTGGAAAGCGCCCCAGGGACAAACCTAACGCTTAGCTCACTCTAAGAGGTTGACCCTTCTTGAGCTACCTTATCCCAGAAGGAATGCTTGATCTAGTTCATCTCAAAAGAACCAAATCAGTCAACGATCGTAGAGTTGAGTCTGAAGAGTACTAAATGATCGTAGTGTAACCTCAACGATCGTAGAGGACAACTCAACGATCGTAGTCCTATCAAAGGGTACACTAGTTCACAAGGAACCGGAAGAATGAGACATCTGTTAAGCCATTCAATTTGAGGAGATAAGTTCGAATACATCAGTGATTGAGCAATGCTGCATCAAAGTAAAGAGGAAAGACAAAGCCATCCACTGCAGCATCTCTTAGAAGTTGATCGTTGAGTCAACAAAGGAAATCGTAGAGTCTATAGCTGCCTCATCATGCCACTCTACGAATAAAAAGGTCAACGGTCAAAGCCACGTCAGTTAAATGTCCACTCTTCAAATAATTAAAAAGTTGTGGGGAGTTACAGCTCATTATTGGGCAACGTGCAACCAATGGACAGTTGACACATCACTGAATATGCAGAGTTAGAAGGAACTATCATAAAGAAGATTTCAAATTTGTAGACAGTTACCAAAAGATATCGAACCTTTCTCCCTCCCATTTTTAAAACCCTAGAAAGCTTTCCAAAAGCAAAATCAGTTAACCCTCCAGAGCCTTACCAAATCTCAATCAGCCATCTCGCATAAATCTCTCTAAATCAAACACCCACAGTCTTCGAATGATTCAAATGGAGAACTGGCAAGTTATCATCGGCATTCTGCTTAGAACCAAATCGTTTGAGAAATCTGAGAAGAAGTTCAGGGACATACTTAGACTCGTAAAGGAAGCTGGGTTTTCAGAATGTCTCGAAGCGAGTACTCGTGTATACATTGACCTGGTTAAGCAGTTCTACTCAAACGTCTCCATAAACTCTGAAACTCTATCCACCAAGGTTAAAGGTTAGATTCTAAATCTAAAATCTTCTGACCTTAATCAATGCCTAGGTTTCCCTAGCCAAGGGCTGAAGAACCTTGAAGATGTCAACATTGCGCAAGCGAAGGAGTTGATGGGATACCAAAGAAACCCTAGCTTCAAAGACATTAAGAAGAAGGAGTTCCCTGAAGAGTATGAGTTCCTTGCTGAAATTATAGGAAAGTGCATACTGTGTAAAAACACTGCACATGATACGGTGATTAATCAACAACTGAAGATAATGTCAACTATAGTTCTGAAGAAACAAATTGACTTTGGAGCCATTTTGTTTGTTCAAATCTCTAAGTGGGTAGAGAAGGCTGAGAAGAAGCCACTGACCAAGGAATTTTATGGGAGGTTGCTGAGTATAATTCTGAAGAAGAAACTAGGAGGGAAAATCAAGGATGATGAGGGAAAAGCCTTGAATGTGCACAAGGTGATGTCTCCACAGTTATTTGAGAACTGGAAGAAGAACCCCAAGGAAAACAAAAGGCTGACAGCTGGGAGCAGCAGTAGAGCCTCTGCAAAGAAGAGGAAGATAGTAAAGACAGAGAGCTCTGAGTCCAGTGACTCTGCAGCAGCTGAAATCACGCCAGCAATGAAGAAATCAAAAGTGGTGAAGAAAGCTGATAATGCTAAGAAATCCCAGGCCCCACCAAGGAGAGTTTCCTCCATGAACAAGGATAAAGAAGAAAAGGCCCAAACTGCTAAAACCACAAAAAGAAGAAGCAGCAGGTTGCTTCAAGGGCCAGTCAGCAATAAAGCTAAGGTGGATGACAAACCAGCCTTAGCTTCTCAAATCAATACATCTGCTGAAGAAAGGGACGTAGAGTCAGCAAAAGAGAAAGTAACTGAAAATGTGGTCCAGTCCCCACTGTCAGCATCCAGCAATGAGAATGAAGCTGATGTGATGAAAAAAAGTGCATAAATTGTTGATGAAGAAAAGTGCTTAAGCCCCATGGCCAATTCTCAGATAAGCCACTCTGATGATGAAAAAGAAAGTCAAAGTGACCAAAGCGCATTCCCAAATGCCACTGCCTCAACGAGCCCAGAGAATGGGTCAGAAAATACTACTAAAGAAGAAGATGAAAATGTCCCCTCCATTCCAGAAAGCTCTCATGATGGCTCAGAAAGTGATGAGTCCAAGAAAGAAGAATCTGCCCCTGCAAGTGCTAAACTCCAAAGAAGTATGTCTGTTGAGCAAGAAGAGTCAGAGCCTGAAGAAGAAGAGTCAGTGTCTCCAATAATTGAACCTCCACGAAGAAGGAGAAGCTACAAGCTGCAAGCCCAGTTTGCCTCCAAAAGGAATAGTGGCCAATTAAATGCCATCATCGAATTAAGTGATGATGAGTCTTTATCCCCATGAGAAAGTGCTGAAGATGAAGCCAACAATGAAGAAGAAAAATCTGAGGAAACACTTGCTGAAAAAGGTTCTGAACATGAAATGCAGCAAGAAGACCTCTCTGCTGAAGCTGATCTAAACGGTTCTGGTTCTGAGAAGGAAGAAGCAGGAAATGATTCCAACTCTGAAGATCAGGAATCAAAAAACACAGAAATTCACCATGTTCTCTCACCTGCAAGATTTACCAAGAGAATTGTGATAGAAGCTCCAAATGAACCATCAAAAACTCCTCCTGACAGATGGGTAAACCATGGAGGTGAACAGCTCAGAGTAACAAGAATGACTTCCTCTGACTTAGTTAAGAACTGGAACAACATGAAGCTAGACTACTAAACCATTCTCTACAACCCTGATAATTTGCTGATGAGATGGTTCTTCCAATCAATGCCTTGGCTGAAGGCCTTTACTGAAGGAGATAGAAGTTACTTCAGCCGGTGTTACAAGACTTTTCCAAGCCTGGAACTGGTAGCCCAAAACTTTCCAAGGGTAAAAACTTATGCTACCAAGATGATAACAAACCAACCTCACTTCAAGGTCTATCGACAGGCTGAGAATCTCTACATCCCCTACGATCGTAGAGTGGATTCTGAAGGAAAAAGAGTCCTGACCAAGGAGCAAATCATAGAGTCTGTTCACTCTACTACTGATGATATTCAAGTCCAAAACCAGAAGCCTTCTTATGATCCAACACTACTATCAGACACTCCATCATCCTCCACAAGCAATTGGTATTCCACTATTGTTCAGATTATCTAAACATTTGAAAATCTGTCCAAAGATGACAATCGTAGAGTCCAATCCATTGCTCAACCTGAAGCTGCCAATCTAGAGGATCAAACCGCTTTGGAGCAGGAACTATTGAAGAGCTCTGATGATCTAAGTAAGAAGATATCTATGCTCACTGAAGAATCACAGAAGCAGACAGCAGCAGGAGATGATTCTTTCCAGCACAAGTTTCAAATTATCTTGGCTGATGTATCTCTCAAACTTCAAGAGAGAGATAACATCTATTAGAAGGCCACACAAGATCAGAAGGCTGAAGCTCTACAAGTTCAGGAGGCCAATGCAAAGCAGATCGAAGCCCTCTCTGACAAGATTGACGATCTGAAACTGTCCTTCTCTGTGCAACTTGAGCTAGGCCAGCAGGAACTCAAGTTCGAAGTTGCCAACACCTCCTACCTGATGGAGCAGCTTAATTCCAACATGGAGCAGCTCTCTCAAATGATTGATGACAAAAAGGGGGAGAAAAAAAGGCATGGAAAGAAGAGGAGCAAGAGGCACCAAAAGAAGAGCATAGGGTTAAGGGAGAAGAAGTCAAAGAAGAAGAAAGTAGCAGCAGATAAAGAATCATCATCTGAGAGGGAGCCTGAAGATGATGATACCAAAATTGCAGAAGCTGAAGGGGAACCAGATCAGAAAGGTGATGAAGGGGAGCCAAGCAAAGATAGAAGATCATCATCTGAGGTGGAGCAAGAGCAAGAAGCAGAATCAGATGAGTAGTTGATCAACAAGCATCCTGGAAACACACATAAAGCCAAGGAGGTACATCTCTAATCTGTTAGGAATGTTATGGATCCCGGATGTAGAATGTCTTAATGTATAACTTGCCATATCAATATAAATGACATTCACGATTAACTGTTTTAGAAATACAGCTACTCACTGTATATAAGATTCATTCATAACATGCATATGCACTTATTATTTTTGTCATAATCAAATAGGGGGAGATTGTCAGGAATAAGCATGAGAATGTTATTCCTATTTATATATGATTTGATTATGATGATATATATGTATATGAATGAATAATATGCAAGTATGCTTGCATTAAGAAAAGCTATAAAGTCCTCTGATAGATAATAGAAATATGTGTACAAGGACTTAGAATGAATTGATTAAATATGTTAGGTTGATCCTACATAAGAAAGACAGCTTTATAAAGTCATTAAAAAGAAAAGATGTACAAGGACTATAAAGATAGAAAGATAAAGCATGTTAGGTTGATCTTATGATGTAATAGATTGGCTAGTTTAGTCGTGGAGCACTGCACCAGAAGTCGTAGTCTTCCAGGTGAGTCAAGGTTAACTCGGGAGCTATCGAGGCAGAATAGGAGTATGCAAGATAGTAGATCTCGGAGTTCGTAGACTGTCAGGAGAAACGAAGAAGGATCGTAGTGTATCGAGAAGAGCTTCCTCGGGATCGTAGTGTGCTGAGGAAGTCATGTTCAAAATCGTAGAGACAGCCTACATACGAGTTGACCGGTCATCTGCCGAAGCCAAAAACAGAAACGCAGACTACACTCAGAGTCGTAGAAGTCTAGTGATGCCGAAGCCAAGTCAAGGATCGCAGATCACACTCTGAGTTCGTAGAGTTTATTGATTATATACAAAGATCGTAGTCAAGAAAGATCAGATGAAGACAACAAGCACAAGGCAGAAATCGTAGAGTGTCAATATCTGATCTCGGGATCGCAGTGTCTGCACAGCCGAAGCTGAATCGTAGAGTGCAGAACTATGACTCCAACAGAAGTGCTCACAATGCTAAGTCAGAATCGTAGAGCAGATACGGTTCTCAACGAATGAGTACTCCCAGAATATCCAAAGATACGAAGCCTCTGGTTGGCACTGCAAAGATGCATTCCACAGTAAGGGAACCAGAGAGCACTCAACGAATGGCATACAGGCTAACAGAAGATTTCAGCACAAACCCAATCAGCATTAAGATTGAGGTGTAAGGCCATTCGTGATGAAGTCTTCCACATGGAGATCCAAAGAAGACTTCAGAAGCTGACTAAGGAAAGTCAGCTTATGCAGTAGCTATCAAGTGTACAGAAGACAACGATCTTGGAAGCAACCAAGATTGTAGTGTTTGCCAAACAAAGAACGAACTGATGGAAAGTGAACCGAGATACTGGCCAGCTTCTGAAGAGCAAGGCTAAAGTGATTAAGTGCAGGGTCAGTTCATTGATGATAAGTGAGCGGAAGATCACCAGGAGAAAGCAAGCTGGACGCGCCACAATCTGAAGTGTCTTGATATTCAGAAGGGGACCAGAGCAAGGAATTAGGGCCATCAGTATCTGAGAACAGTAGAAGCAAATAGAAGTATTAAAGCACTGCACAATACAAGGAAGAGGTGTTCTACATTAAAGATCCAATCAACACTCTTCAGGATCGTAGTGTTAACTCTACTAGTCAACGAGCAACACTCAACAAGACACTACGATCAGGTCCTTGAAGACGTGCATCAGAATCATAGAGTCCGAATAACTGAAGACTGAAGCATTGGCAAAGGTTCAATCTGAAGGGTAATATTCGAACAAGTGCCTATTGAGAGCATCGATGCAATAGGACAACCTCTGATCGAGGAATCAGAAAGAGGTAATAAAGTCTTCGACCTGCCCAAGACATTAAAGTGATACATCTGACAGGGTAGGTGAAACAGTAGACTGCAGCGTCAGAAAAAGTATGACAAGTCACATCAAGCAGTCTACCTCAAGCAACTTGAGATCTGTGAAGATATTTGAATAGCCTTCAACGGTTACTTTCCAACGGAAGGATTGTGAAGAAGTATAAATGAGAAAGAACTTCAAAGATCAAAGGTTGCTGCAGTTGTGCATTTTGGAGAAAAGGTGGACTGATCCAACCGAGTGATAGTGAGTTCGAAGGCTCACTCTACGATCCACCAAGAACACTCAGAAGTCAGATCAAGCAAGAAATAGAAGTGTGAGTTCTACTATGTAGAAGTGGGAGTTCTACTACATGAAGAGTGTTCTGAACTGCCGAGAGAAAGAAGAGCCTCATGCCATCTGGATGTCTATCATGGGAAGACTCTAAGTACAATAGAGAAGAGCCTACAGTCATCTTAGCAAGTCCATCATGAGAAGGCGTCAAGTAGCAAGAAGGGAGATCACAAAAGCCATCTTGGTGTCAAGCATGAGAAACCTTCTAAGTACCTTACAGAAGAGCTTACAGTCATCTTAGAAGCCTCTCATGTGTAGCCATCAAGTACCAAGAAGAATGATCTTCAAGGCAGTTCATCAAGGGGTCATCCGGAATAGTTGAGCAACCTAAGAAGCTGAGCATCATGCAACACTCAACTGCTCTTCAAGGATGATCAAGTCATGCTGCTGAGGATAGAAGATGTTCAGAGCATGAAGACATCTTAGCAGCTCAGCACCGACTCCAACAACAACAACAAACAAATAACTCAACAAAGTCAGGGCCTGAGGGGTCATTGTCCAGAGGGACTAAATGAAGCAGGGCCAAGAGGGTCCTTGTCAGGAGGGACTAAACAAAGCAGGGCCAAAGGGTCCTTGTCCAAAGGGACTAAATGAAGTTCCAAGCCTGCTGGGCTTGAAGAGTTCCTAGGGAGCTAGAGGAGTCCCAAGGCTACTGGCATTGAAGAGTTCTTAGTGAACTGAAGTCCCAAGGCTGCTGACCTTGAAGGAATCGTAGAGATTCAGGGTGCTGCCCTTCCTTAGTGGAAATACTGCTAGTTGAAAGCAGAAGAGTAGATTAGGAGCTTGAGTCTCTGAACCACTTAAAACCCTTTTTGTCATTTATATTATGTCATTTACTTTATGTCTATAACTGCTATAACTGTTATGTATGTTCTAACTGCTTACAACTAAACTAATCCAATGAACAATGTATGTATGATTATGAATATATCAATGAAGGGGAATCTTTTACTTATTCCGATGTGCTTGAAAAGATTCTTATGTTTGTCATATACTTAAATATGAACAATACTACATAAACCAGAAAAGTATTTGAAATAAAAAGGATCTATTCAACCCCCTTTCTAAATCTATTGTGCCCTCTGGGAACTAACACAATCTAGTTACTAGATTTGGAATCCAGTTAGCTGGATCGTAGTTTAGGTAGCTGGATTTGGAATCTAATCTGCTGGATTGGCAGTTTGGTTGCTAGATTTAGAATCCAAGTTGCTGGATAAGGGGTTAAATACACTTTTCTCCATTCTACTAAGGGCCGGTTTACAAATGCATCACCGAACTGAAATTTTTTACGGTCTACTCATTGAACTTTAACTTTTTTACAAAAATTAAAATTTTCATCTAAAAATATTAAAAGTTAACGGAAAGCTTACATGTCACCACATCACCACGCTTACGTGGATTATAAAGACCCACTGTGGATTTTTTTAATAATAATAACAAAACAACTTTAGTTTAAATCTTTTAGTTTTCAAGATTGAATTCTCTTTTTTTTTTAAATAACAAATAAATTAATTAATAAAAAATATATTAATTAAATAAATTAATATTAAAATATATTAATATATAATTTTTTCAAATATATTAATATAAAAGTAATGAATTTATATTATCTTTTTAATTTTTAAATATTTTAAGTTAACTTTAAATATACAAAATTATCTAATATAATTCATCAAATTCTTCCACAAATCCAAACCTAAATTTATCATCTTCTTCCCCACAAATTCAAATCCAAATCTAATTCATCTTTTTCACCACAAATCAGGCTGGGCATTCAGATCCAGATCTGCGCGATTTGGTCCGTCGGAATCTTCCTTTTGTTCCGCTGCGATTTTACCGATCTGGGTGTTAGTTATAACCTTCATTGTTTATCTATGGAGCAACCAAATCATGGACATCTCTGTTCTTCCTTTTTTTTATTTCTAAAAACCGAAACAAATTGGGTTGAACTCAAAAAGGTTTTGGTCCTCTAATGAGGAGGCGGAGGAACCAAGAACCTGTACAATTACAAATACCTAATATCAGAAGCCCCAGTAATCATTTCGGATTTCATCATCAAACTTCTTCTTTAGATCTGGATGCTTTGCAAAGTATTCTTCTGCAATCATGGTACAACAAATTTTCCGAATAAAGCAAGATTACCACAAGTTTCATTCTCAGAAACTGTAAGTTTATCACTACCCAAGTTCCAATTTTTGTTTACTGCTTGTTTGTAAACCGACCATTTAATTTTGCTAATTTATTCTGATTTTGGGTTTTTGAATCTGCAGATCTGGTGAAAATAAGGGGAATGTCGAATTGTATCGTCACAGACTCACAGATCTATTTGTATTTATTTCTGAAAAAATGTTTGGGGTTTTGACCAAAAGTGATTCGTAGCTGAGAGATTGTTTAGGGGAGAAGATGAGAGATCAGATGAATTTGTTTGGATTTGATTTCTTTTTTATTAATTTAATAGATTACGCCGATGTTTTCCTTAACAAATTAATTAATAGTGTTTTCATTATGATTCCTTTGGTGTTGTAATTGTGCTGTATTGGTATTTTAATAATTAAAATATGATAACATTAATGGTTTCACAAAATTAGAGATAATTTTAGGAAATTTAGTACTATAAAAATTATAATTTTGCCTTTTTAATTTTTTTAATTAATAAAAACGTTGATTTTAAGAAAAATTAATGTACACAAATTATTAATTAATAATAAAATATATTAATGTTGTATTTTAATAATTAAATTATGACAACATTAATTTTCAGACAAGTATAACATTGGTTTTACAAAATTAGAGATAATTTTAGGAAATTTAGTACTATAAAAATTATAATTTACCTTTTAATTTTTTTAATTAATGAAAACGGTGATTTTAAGGAAAATTAATGTATACAAATTATTAATTAATAATAAAATATAATAATATATAATGTTTACAAATGTATTTATATAAAATTAATGAATTCATATTTTTTTTATAAGTTTTAAATATTTTAGGTTCACTTTAAAAATATAAAATTATCTAATATTTTAAAATGGAGAAATTATTATTATTATTATATTAACTTTTAAATTTAATTTTTTAGCAATATATATATATATATATATATATATATATATATATATCACATTTAAGTTATTAATTTTTTGTATTTTATAATTGTGAAGTTAAAGATTTTAGGGTTAAGTTCTGATGACCACCTGGTGTTTGGGCGGTTTCCCACTTAACCACCTGTAATCAGTAAAACTACATTTAAACACCCGACTTTTTGAGTTAAAGTGAAAAAGTGCTTTCTGTCATAACTCTGTTACTTAAATTGGATAAAGACTTGATTACCCTACTTATATATAAACGACAGATGAGAGAAGATGCTGGGGAAGAACATAAAGGGAGGAATAACTGGTAAAGAAACTTTTATTTGATAATTCAAAGAGAAGAAATTTGCAAGATGAGGGGGAGGATAAAATCAGAAACGAATCCATGCTCAGTATTCAACTGGATTTTTTAAATCATTATCCTTACCATTTTTAAAGACTAGCAAGCAATAGAGTAATGCAAATATGGCGAAGGACATAAACAATCTTGTAATTTGATGTGGTTGAATGACCCATCTTCATTCCTATTCAACGCACCATCCACAGAACTCAAGCAATTGACACTTAAAAAATAAGAGCATCTCCATAGAATCACACAGATAGTATTTCAATATTGAATCTCATAAAAAAAATTTAACTTCACTTGATCACATTACCACCGACTCCATCTGCAACCTTAACAAAACTGCAATTCACTCGCTCAATTCACATATTCCTATCTCAAAAAAAACTTGTATAATCAGCTTCCACAAAAACCCTCTCCATCAAAAAATTTAAAAACTAAATAATTTCCAACTAAATCCTGTTGAATGGCTCTAGTCTCAGATCGCTAACTGACAACACATTTAACTTGTGAAGGAAAGAAGAAACGTCCTTAATGATTCCAATACCTCAAGTATGGTTTACCCATGGAATCGTGTAGAGCAGTATTGTGATGTGGCAGGCTCATCAATCCCATATTGTTGGTCTTTAGGCCATCAGAAACTTCATGGCCACTCAAGTAGTTAAGTGGATTAACTGTCATTGGAGCCCATTGAATCATACGGGACACCAGGATGTAAGTCATTACATTGAGATAGAACACTAAAGAGACTCTGATCTGCAATACTTCCATTCCCCATGTTCTGGCTTGGGCAAACATCACCTACTGAACCAGACCAACCACCACGGACTTGATTCTCACCAGAAAACCAATTTTGACTTAAAAATTCTCCACCATTCAATTTAGACTCCATCCTTGCAACTCTTCTCCTTCACATGCTCAATTCTTTCCTTCAATTCCTGTTGCAGTTGCAGTTAAAAATCTATATCAAGACACGATGAATAAATATGAGGTTGTCAAGCTTCAATTAAAGGAGGCATCAATTGATTAAAAGAGACATTAATCTTCATGACCAACATCACTTAATTTTTGAACAAAAAATACAACCATAAGAGGAAAAAAATGGGGTATATGAATCGGTGACTTCTGGAGCTGATAAAACTCCATCTCCAAATGGGGTATAAAATTCTGGGGAACAATTAAAAGTTTGTCGATCAAATGGGAATTTGGGAAACTCATCAAAACAATAATTTTGGGGAAAAGGGTTTTCAAGAAAAGTATCAACATTAGTGTAGAAATCATTTACCCCATTCTCTTTTATCTCGATCCCAGCGAGCCGAACCACGGCAAGCTTAAGCTTAAGTGTAGAAATCCGGCCGATACGAAACTCGGACTCGACGGACCCAAACTGATCAGCAAATGGGTTTTGTTCAATCTTCATCCATTACTAACCCTAGAAAATTCGTGCACAGCTTCTTTGGGTGGATTTGAAATTGGGAAGAACCCTAAAAAATTGGGAATCCTACTACAATTTGGAGATAGATTGAGAATAAAAAGAAGGGATGATGATGGGATGAAGCAATTTGAGTTTCATGAATGATGAAGAAGAGAGGAGACTGAAGATGAGGAAGAAGAGGGTATTTTAAAAATTTACTACCTTTTTTTGGACCGTTACAATCCTTCTCACGCGCTTTTGGCGTCTGACATACACGCACAGTTAACTTGGATGGAAAATGTGACGTTTTCATTTTAACTCCAAAGGTCGGGTGTTTAAATGTAGCTTTACTGACTACAGGTGGTTAAGTGAAAAACCGCTCAAACCTCATGTGGTCATCTGAACTTAACCCAAGATTTTATTTGGTTGCTTTTTTTCCTATTGTTTTATTTGGTTATCTTGTCTTAATTGTTGGCTTTTGAGTATTTTATTTATTTTTTCACCATGACATGCCACGTGGACATATATATATATGACATATACAAAGTCTATTTGTCATGTGTACTCAATCCGTTAAAAGTCAAACAAGTTAACGGAATTTGTAACGGTTTGTAAATAAATTGTAGTTCAGTGAGTCGAATGAAAAAAAATTCAGTCCAAAGATGCATTTGTAAACCGAGGTCGAGTAGAGTGGGAAAAAGTG
Source organism: Panax japonicus (assembly GCA_020205505.1). Classification (NCBI taxonomy): domain Eukaryota; kingdom Viridiplantae; phylum Streptophyta; class Magnoliopsida; order Apiales; family Araliaceae; genus Panax; species Panax japonicus. The sequence continues at coordinate 48,282,804 of CM035097.1, read as the reverse complement.
TATTTAACCAGTTGGATAAGTTGTGACACCCCCAAAATAGGTATACATCACCCATTCTGAGTTGTCAATACACGGTTCAGAAACAACTACAACTTTATTATTACAACATGTAAACTATGAGTTTAAATACAGATATTGTCATCTAGACAATATCCACATACAAATAAATCCCCATCATAATTATTGATACATTATTTTACAAAAATGGTGAGGACTACTAAACAACTCTCCCTAGAACCTTCATTCCATACCCCGACTCGTACTCGCTATATTCTCGCCTCCTGAGAAGAAAAATGGAACAAAAAGGAAAAAGGGTGAGCTCAACTAGCCCAGTAAAAAATATTATGACTAAGATAATATACAACAAATTATCGTTAGTATTCAACAGGGAAAAATCTGATAGAATACAATAGACAACAAATGTTAAATCAATATTCGCAGCGAAAAATATTAATTCATAGAAGAGTTACGTAGAGAATGAAATCTACTAATGTCTATGAATTTAATAGTCCATCAACAGTATTTTTATCCCTGTAACATCAATCAATGCACCTCTTGAATCATATATTCATCCTTGCACTACAGGCCAAGGATATTCATCAGTTGGTCATGTTCATCTAAACAACTATTCATCTTTGCACTACGGGCCAAAGATATTCATCAGAAATCATTCATCTTTGCACTACAGGCCAAAGATATTCAATAATATCATCATTTAAGACTGAGGATGATGGAAAATATTTTTAAAGAAACGAATCCAGTGAAACAAAATGACAAGGATTAAGGATTAATGATTCGTACTTTGTTTTATCCACGTCCAAAAATACCTCAAAAATAATCATAGTGGTGTAAAATTCAAAAATGATCAAAACATGGATACAATCAAAGCTAGTATCCAGAATAGATATTTTGGACAAAAAGAAGAAATTTTATTTTTCGGTGAATAGTGTCGTATTCGTGAATAGTGTCGTATACGTGAATAGTGCCGTATACGTGAATAGTAACTCCGACACCAAAAGATAGAAATTTCACAAAAAACATCTTCACGCTTCGTGAATAGTACTCGTGAATAGTAACTCGTGAATAGTAACTCATGAATAGTAACTCGTGAATAGTAACTCATGAATAGTAACCCCGACATGAAAAAATTCCAAATTTGATAAAAAGTTCAGATCAATACTTCGGCATAATGATATTAGAAGAAATAATATCATTTTAAAAAAAAAAAATATCCCTTACCTCGAAAGATTTATACTTCTAGCTGAAACACCGGATATAGGCTATGACTTGAACTTTCACCGTATAGCAATACTCAAAGTATACTCAAAATACTCACAAGAATACGCTCGATAATATAGAGAGAGAAAACTTCAGTTTCTGGTGTGATTTTCAATTCTAACCTAAGCACCTATTTATAGAAAATTGCTTAGAACACCAAAGCAGAAAATTTATTTTAATAATAATATATAAATCAAGATTCCTACGCCTCTAGAAATCAGATTTCTAACATATCCCACATGCTCATCTTCTAGAAGGAGTGAAAAAAACGTTTTTGTAAAAAAAAAATATTTAAAACTTCCAAAAATCAATTATTTCGGAGCTTCAGAACTTCAATAATTCATAATAAATAGCTCTTTTATCAGAAAATTTGAATCTCGCGAGTTTTTATAGGAAATTCAATTCTCTACAACTTTGCAGAAGGAAGTTTTTCCAAATTCCAAACAGAAATTGACCAAAATCCACAAACGAGCGATTTTACAGGCTATAATCAAATTTCAGTCAAGAAATGGGGTCCACCGACATATTTAACATGTTTTAAATATTTTTGGTAACAAAAATACTCCTCCTCCACATATACTCATATATCCCACATTCATCGTAAAAATACCATCATTATTATATTATTAAAATATAATAATATATTTAAATGAATTATTTTATCATAAAAAGATAAAATATTAATTTTCAACAATTGTCACATTAAAAATTTTCTCCATCTATATCCACATAAAATCAATATTTTTCTCATCATATAAATCAATAATTTAATTATTCACAAATAATATTACAGAATCACAATACTGACAACCAGGTCGTTCCTAGGAAAGAGAGGGCTTTCCAATAAGAATTTCTTCTTACTGGCGCGCAATTAGGTGACCAAACATCTCCTTAGACAGAACTTTTTAGACATTGCCAATAATGTTATCTAATAATATTATTCAGATAATATGAGTTATTGCTTCGATAATGAAAAATACTGTGTAATGACAATTATTGAAACAACAGCAATATAAAAATATCAACGCAACATTTATTGAATCAATATAATAAAATACTGAACAATAATTACTGTAACCATTATTGAGTAGTGCCTTCTTACGTAAGAGTTAATAATTGGTGCAATACCGTGTGCTACTGTGCAACAACGCGTATTACTGTGTTTTAACCACCGGGTATTCCAACAGTGTAAACGATAACAACTACGCCGTTATTTTTAAACAACTTATATTTGTCGTTTTCTTCCTCCAATCGCTTTCCGTTATGGGGCCCACACATGGCTGCGTCGTCGTACGAATATTCCCCGACAGTACGAATATTCCACGACAGTACGAATATTCCCCAACAACAATGAATATTTTATAACCACTTGCTTATTTTGAAATATTTGCGTATTTTACCCATAACTATCCACATTAATCACATCAATCCTTACTATTTCAAAATAATAATTAGAGGAAATTAAATTTCATTTATTAATTATTTGGGGTCTTACAACCTCCCCTCCTTATGAAATTTCGTCCTCGAAATTGACATACGTACCCGGTGTTTCGAAAAGGTGAGAATACCTCGCTTTCATTTCTGTTTCCAACTCCCACGTCATTTCCTCTATAGCATGGTTCCTCCACAAAACTTTAACTTGTGGTATGACCTTCGTGCGTAGGACATGCTCCTTCCTATCCAAGATCTTGACAGGTACCTATTCGTACGTTAAGTCTTCGGCTATCTCATCTGGTTCTAACTCAATAACATGGTTCGGGTCTTTCACATATTTACGAAGCACAGATATATGAAAAACATTATAAACACGAGACATACTTGGAGGTAACGCGAGTCTATAGGCTACATTTCCTACTCGGTCAAGAATTTGAAATGGACCAATAAATCGTGGATTGAGCTTTCCTCTCTTCCCGAATCTTGTAACTCCCTTCCATGGGGCAACACGCAACAATACATGATCCCCAACACTAAATTCTACGTCCTTTCGATGAAGATCCGCATAACTCTTTTGTCGATCTTGTGCCGTTTGTATACGTTGTCGAATCATTTGGATCTTTTCGGTAGTCATACGTACTAACTCGGGTCCCAACAATGTTGCTTCACCCACGTCATCCTAACATATTGGAGAGCGACACTTTCGTCCATATAATGCTTCAAATGGAGCTACACATATACTTGCTTGATAACTGTTGTTGTACGAGAATTCCACCAATGGTAAATACTTATCCCAACTGCCCTTGAAATCTAGGACACAGAGTCTTAATAGATCTTCAAGAGTTTGAATAGTCCTCTCTGATTGTCCGTCCATTTGAGGATGGTATGCCGAACTGAATCGCAAATCCGTGCCCATAGCTTTTTGCAAGCTAACCCAAAATCTTGAAGTGAATCTTGGGTCACGATCCGAAACTATGGATACTGGCATGCCATGCAATCTCACAATCTCATTTACATACATTTGAGCAAGACGTTCAAGGGAATAAGTCTCCCGTATCGGCAAGAAATGAGCAGACTTGGTTAATCTATCAACAATAACCCAAATAGCATTGATGCCTTGAGAAACCGTGGGAAGACCCGTAACGAAATCCATAGTAATATGTTCCCACTTCCATTTCGGAATCTCAAGTGGTTGCAATGGTCCCTTAGGCACTTGATGCTCCGCCTTTACACGTTGACAAGTTAAACATGTTGAGATAAACTTTGCAATCTCTCTCTTCATATTGTTCCACCAAAATGTATGTCGAAGATCACGATACATTTTGGTACTTCCAGGATGGATTGCAAATGGTGTATTGTGTGCCTCCATCATGATCTTATACATTAAATCAGAGTCGTTAGGAACACAAAGTCTGGAGTGGACTCGAAGTATTCCCTCTTCATCGATTCTCGCTTCTGGAATAGCACCTTCTTTTACTTTCTTTTTCATATGCATCAACTCCGGATAGGTGGCTTGAGCAACCTTAACTTTTTCTATTAAAGTTGGCTCTATGCGTATACTTGACATCATCGCACTTGTTCCTGCATATGACCTTCTACTCAACGCGTCAGCTACCACGTTTGCTTTTCCAGGATGGTATTGAATAGTGTGGTCATAGTCTTTTAATAGCTCGAGCCAACGTCGCTGCCGCATATTGAGTTCTTTTTGAGTGAAGAAATATTTAAGGCTTTTATGGTCTGAATATATCTCCACTTTCTCCCCATATAGATAGTGCCTCCATATCTTTAGCGCAAAAACGACTGCTGCCAACTCTAGATCATGAGTAGGATAATTCCTCTCATACTCTTTAAGTTGTCGCGAGGCATAGGCTATGACTTTCCCATGTTGCATGAGAACACATCCTAACCCTTTACCCGAAGCATCGCTATAGATAACAAATCCATCCGTACCAGATGGTATTGTTAGAACAGGTGCCGAAATAAGTCTCCTCTTAAGCTCTTGGAAACTCTTCTCGCATTCTTCGCTCCAAACGAATTTTGTATCCTTCCGAGTTAGTTGGGTTAATGGAGTAGCGATTCGAGAAAACCCTTCCACGAATCTCCGATAATAACCAGCTAAGCCAAGAAAGCTACGAACTTCAGTCACCGTCTTCGGTTGCTCCCAACTCTGTATTGCTTCAATCTTCGTCGGGTCAACAGATACTCCATGTTTTGACACCACATGTCCAAGAAATGCTACTTCCTCAAGCCAGAACTCGCATTTCTTTAACTTGGCATATAGCTTGTTTTCACGAAGCCTTTGGAGTACCAGCTTCAAATGGTGCTCATGATCTTCACGGCTTTTGGAATATATGAGGATGTCATCAATAAAGACAACAACAAATTGGTCCAAATAATCCTTGAATACTCGTTTCATCATATCCATGAAAGCCGCAGGAGCATTAGTCAATCCGAAAGACATGACTAAAAATTCATAATGCCCATACCGAGTTCTGAAGGCAGTCTTTGGAATATCCTCAGTTCTAATTTTCAGCTGATGATATCCAGAACGAAGATCAATTTTTGAAAAGAATTGTGCTCCTTGCAACTGGTCAAACAAGTCATCAATACGAGGTAGAGGATACCTATTCTTGATAGTGACATGGTTCAATTCCCGATAGTCAATACAAAGTCGCATACTCCCGTCTTTCTTCTTTACGAATAAAACAGGAGCACCCCAAGGAGATGTACTAGGACGAATGAAACCGATGTCCAACAATTCCTGTAGTTGGACCTTTAACTCCTGAAGTTCAATAGGAGCCATTCGATATGGGGTTTTAGAAATGGGCTTTGTACCAGGTTCAAGATCAATAAAGAATTCAACTTCTCGTTCTGGGGGTAGACCGGGAAGTTCTTCAGGAAATACGTCAGGAAAGTCAATAACAACAGGAATATTATTCAATTTTGACGTGTCTTTATTTAAATCCATAACATGGGCTAAGAAAGCTTGACATCCGTTTTTCAATAAACGAATAGCTTTATGATTAGATATGACAGTGATTGATTTTAATGGTTTAGTTACCTGAATTCGAACAACAGGTTGATTAGGAATATGAAAACTAACAACCTTACGAAAACAATCAATTTTGGCATGATGAGTTGTTAACCAATCAATCCCTAAAATCACATCAAAAGCAAGTATCTTTAAAGAGATAAGGTCAACAGGTAAGGTGATGGTGCCAACTTGAATCAAACAAGATTTATAAACAGTGGATGTGATGAAAGTTTCTCCCAACGGAGTTTCCACAGATAGGTCAAAGTCTAATTTCTCCGGAGTCAAGTTTAAACGTTGAGCACAAGCAAGAGAGATAAATGAATGGGTAGCACCGGTATCAAGTAAGGTATAAACTTCGCAAGAATTTATAAATAGCTTACTCGTGATCACCTCGTTTGGGTTCCTCGCATTTTAACCAGTCACAACAAACGCTCTTCTAGGAACTGTTGACTTTGACTTTTCTGGGACAGTCTTTTGAGTCATCGTCCCCGCTGGAATTGGTTTCGCTACCGTACAATCTCGAGCGATATGTCCTTCCTTTCCACAATTATAGCATAACTTGAACTGTTGTGGGCAGTTTGGACTGATATGTCCCTCTTTTCCTCATTTGTAGCATACGACCGGTGGTCGTTCCCCTCCTTTGGAACCAGTTGCTGCTGGTGCTACCATTTTCACATTGTCGTTGTCGAATCTCCTCTTTTTAAAATCTCCTCTTGACTCGCTTCTTCTATTTTCGTGGCTATAATTACCACCAGAGTGGTTACCATTTTTGTCCGCTTTTTCTTTCTCCACTAGTTATTGTTGTTTTGCTGACTGCTATCTCCAGTATGATCCTGATTGTGGTACCTCGGTTGACCGTACTCGTTATCTCGCTCCAACAATTGAGCCTTGTTAACAACATCTGAATAGAGAGAAAATTTATGAGATATGAGATATTGTCGTATGCCGGGTTTCAAACTTCTCAGAAACATCCGCGTCATACGTTCCTCATTCTCCACCAAATAAGGTGCAAACCTGAATAACTCTGCAAACTTTGCCTCGTACTGAGACACCGTCATGTTATTTTGTTCTAATCTGATGAACTCCACTTCCTTCATATGACGAACACTTTCAGGAAAGTATTTGTCATTAAATAGTTTTTGAAACGTCTCCCAAGACATGCTGAGTGCGGCTGGATGGGTACGCTTCACAGACTCCCACCAGTAGTCTGCCTCGCCACGGAACATAAAGGTGGCGAACGGAACCTTCTGCTCTTCCGTGCATCCCAAGACATCGAATATCTTGGTAATTTGCTTGACCCACGTTTCCGCTATGATCGGATCTGGTTTTCCCTTAAATTCTGGTGGTCCCAACTCTTTGAACTGCTTGGCTGTGACAACTCGTGAATTGCTATCATTTCCTCCTGTATTTTGAACACGAGTCTCCCTCGTCTGATTTTGCATGAACTGCAAAAAGCTTCTAAACATTGCGTCGTTCATCGTCTGATCAGCGGTGTTGTTCACAGGAGGAACATTGCCAGCCTGTTGTACGTTATCCTCGTTGGTAAGTACAGGCATCTCCACGGTCTCATTAACTCCACTGTTAACATTCTCGGTTGCCATTCTTAAATACTGCCATAAAACAAGGGTTAATTAAGCAAATCACATATCACATAATATCCCTAAATACTGACCAACTAACAAATAAGCTTAGGTAGGACACACTAGCGAAGGAATTACTCGTCTCTCCCCTCCTAGTTCTATTCCCCGATCTCCACCAGAGATCATATCCCTAAGCTCTGATACCAACTGTGACACCCCCAAAATAGGTATACATCACCCATTCTGAGTTGTCAATACACGGTTCAGAAACAACTACAACTTTATTATTACAACATGTAAACTATGAGTTTAAATACAGATATTGTCATCTAGACAATATCCACATACAAATAAATCCCCATCATAATTATTGATACATTATTTTACAAAAATGGTGAGGACTACTAAACAACTCTCCCTAGAACCTTCATTCCATACCCCGACTCGTACTCGCTATATTCTCGCCTCCTGAGAAGAAAAATGGAACAAAAAGGAAAAAGGGTGAGCTCAACTAGCCCAGTAAAGAATATTATGACTAAGATAATATACAACAAATTATCGTTAGTCTTCAACAGGGAAAAATCTGATATAATACAATAGACAACAAATGTTAAATCAATATTCGCAGCGGAAAATATTAATTCATAGAAGAGTTACGTAGAGAATGAAATCTACTAATGTCTATGAACTTAATAGTCCATCAACAGTATTTTTATCCCTATAACATCAATCAATGCACCTCTTGAATCATATATTCATCCTTGCACTACAGGCCAAGGATATTCATCAGTTGGTCATGTTCATCTAAACAACTGTTCATCTTTGCACTACGGGCCAAAGATATTCATCAGAAATCATTCATCTTTGCACTACAGGCCAAAGATATTCAATAATATCATCATTTAAGACTGAGGATGATGGAAAATATTTTTAAAGAAACGAATCCAGTGAAACAAAATGACAAGGATTAAGGATTAATGATTCGTACTTTGTTTTATCCACGTCCAAAAATACCTCAAAAATAATCATAGTGGTGTAAAATTCAAAAATGATCAAAACATGGATACAATCAAAGCTAGTATCCAGAATAGATATTTTGGACAAAAAGAAGAAATTTCATTTTTCGGTGAATAGTGTCGTATTCGTGAATAGTGTCGTATACGTGAATAGTGCCGTATACGTGAATAGTAACTCCGACACCAAAAGATAGAAATTTCACAAAAAACATCTTCACGCTTCGTGAATAGTACTCGTGAATAGTAACTCGTGAATAGTAACTCATGAATAGTAACTCGTGAATAGTAACTCATGAATAGTAACTCATGAATAGTAACCCCGACATGAAAAAATTCCAAATTTGATAAAAATTTCAGATCAATACTTCGGCATAATGATATTAGAAGAAATAATATCATTTTAAAAAAAAATAATATCCCTTACCTCGAAAGATTTATACTTCTAGCTGAAACACCGGATATAGGCTATGACTTGAACTTTCACCGTATAGCAATACTCAAAGTATACTCAAAATACTCACAAGAATACGCTCGATAATATAGAGAGAGAAAACTTCAGTTTCTGGTGTGATTTTCAATTCTAACCTAAGCACCTATTTATAGAAAATTGCTTAGAACACCAAAGCAGAAAATTTATTTTAATAATAATATATAAATCAAGATTCCTACGCCTCTAGAAATCAGATTTCTAACATATCCCACATGCTCATCTTCTAGAAGGAGTGAAAAAAATGTTTTTGTAAAAAAAAAAAATATTTAAAACTTCCAAAAATCAATTATTTCGGAGCTTCAGAACTTCAATAATTCATAATAAATAGCTCTTTTATCAGAAAATTTGAATCTCGCGAGTTTTTATAGGAAATTCAATTCTCTACAACTTTGCAGAAGGAAGTTTTTCCAAATTCTAAACAGAAATTGACCAAAATCCACAAACGAGCGATTTTACAGGCTATAATCAAATTTCAGTCAAGAAATGGGGTCCACCGACATATTTAACATGTTTTAAATATTTTTGGTAACAAAAATACTCCTCCTCCACATATACTCATATATCCCACATTCATCGTAAAAATACCATCATTATTATATTATTAAAATATAATAATATATTTAAATGAATTATTTTATCATAAAAAGATAAAATATTAATTTTCAACAATTGTCACATTAAAAATTTTCTCCATCTATATCCACATAAAATCAATATTTTTCTCATCATATAAATCAATAATTTAATTATTCACAAATAATATTACAGAATCACAATACTGACAACCAGGCCGTTCCTAGGAAAGAGAGGGCTTTCCAATAAGAATTTCTTCTTACTGGCGCGCAATTAGGTGACCAAACATTTCCTTAGACAGAACTTTTTAGACATTGCCAATAATGTTATCTAATAATATTATTCAGATAATATGAATTATTGCTTCGATAATGAAAAATACTGTGTAATGACAATTATTGAAACAACAGCAATATAAAAATATCAACGCAACATTTATTGAATCAATATAATAAAATACTGAACAATAATTACTGTAACCATTATTGAGTAGTGCCTTCTTACGTAAGAGTCAATAATTGGTGCAATACCGTGTGCTACTGTGCAACAACGCGTATTACTGTGTTTTAACCACCGGGTATTCCAACAGTGTAAACGGTAACAACTACGCCGTTATTTTTAAACAACTTATATTTGTCGTTTTCTTCCTCCAATCGCTTTCCGTTATGGGGCCCACACATGGCTGCGTCGTCGTACGAATATTCCACGACAGTACGAATATTCCCCAACAACAATGAATATTTTATAACCACTTGCTTATTTTGAAATATTTGCGTATTTTACCCATAACTATCCACATTAATCACATCAACCCTTACTATTTCAAAATAATAATTAGAGGAAATTAAATTTCATTTATTAATTATTTGGGGTCTTACATAAGTATTTGACTTATTAGATGTTAAAGAATAACTTATGAAATGAAAATGATAGTGTTAAATCATAATGGATATGATATAATGATTAAAGAATTATCAAATGATGATAATAATACTGATGTGTTAAAATGTTATCTAATATTTGATTAAGTGTTAGATAATCTATGGATAAAGCAATAGTATTATGAGCTAACAGGTATGTTATGCTAATTGAAAGATCAATCTTATAATTGATCGGTCTTTTATGTGAGATTAAATAAGATTGCTTAGCAGTAATCAGCGGTACAAGCAAGTTCTCTAACTCAAACTTGAATTGTATGTTCAAAGCATGTTAGTGAATAATTGTTGTTAATTATTCACGTCTATACTGATTTTTGATTCGCACATAGTGCATATTGCATATGTTCATCAGGTATGAAAGGCTGATCACATTCATTACCATAAGGTTCAATTAAATTATTTATGGTCATTGTTGACCTTCAAACATTATTGATTGAGTCATGCATTTATTGAAACTTGATTCATGTTATTTCACAATTATTATATTATTGAAAACTTGAAAGCTTATTCATTCTTTTCAATCATAATATATCTTTATTGTATTTAAAACTTGCTGGGCAAATTTGTTGTTCACACTTGCTATATCATGATAAAATTTTCAGATTTAGATGAAAGCTCGAATAAAGACAAAAACAAAGTCAAAGTGCAAGATTAAATTATGTTGCAGCTAGATCTATTAAATTTTCTGACGAAAATAGCAGTGTAAATTTTCTAAGATATTGAAGGTATGTATTAAGTTAAGGTTGTAGACCTTGGGAATGATGTGTAAAGGTTTATTGTATAAACAATTTATGTTTATATCTTTCGCAATAGTTGTAGAAATGATGTATTAGATATGAGGTAAAAAGTACCCGGATTTGGGGATGCTACAGGTGGTATCAAAGCCGTAGGTTGTAAACCTTAGGTAGGGTACCTTAGGCTATAACCGCAGAGATGATGATAAGGAATAAACTCAGATCGAGTTTAAGGGATAAGAGATGAATTTAAGAAATTCATCATGAAAGTAAAGAGAAAGATAAATAAGATTTAAAGAAGAATCTTGAAGAGCTATAAGGATGAGAATCCGGAGTTACCTGACTCCTGTAATAAAGATGAAAAGTGAAAATAAATAGACTATGTCTATAAGATGAAAAATGTAAATAAAATCATAATATAATATTATCAAAGATAAGAATAATTAAGAAGATCGTAGTATAAAACGATCGTAAATATAAGGAGAAAGACGTGATCATATTAAATTGTTGAATAACATATGATATGTTAAGTGATTGGTATGATATAGCTTGACGCTATAAAGATAAGGTACTATGAAATGGTACAATGTAAACTCAGAAAAGAGTGGTAATTGTTAAGATGCGGATTAAAGAAAATTTGTATTAAGAAAGTGAGAGTAAAAATGATGAGGGATTTCAATTGAGAACTCATGTCAGCAGCTGAGTTGTATGATTCCTTGTATGGGCGGGAAATTTGTACTTGGTTTTAGAATCACTTAGCTTCCTGGTCGATATAGCGATTAGGTTGACCAATTCTTTGTATGGGCGGGGAATTGTTCGCTTAGCTTCCTATGTTGATTAGTGGCCGAGTTTGGTTTGACAACCACTTAGTTTCTTACATTGATAATCATTGGAACCTGATGTCGCACTATTTGTTATATGCATGTTGATAATGTGATTCTTTTCTTATGTGTATAACGAATAGGTAGAGAATAAAAGGATTAGTTGCGAGTTCTTAAAACTCATATTTATGGTAAGTTCATGACTCATAATCATATGGTATGTTTTGAACCCCTCAGCGAACGGATGCCTAAGGTCTGTCTAGGATAAGTTCTTAAACCCATATGATTGTGGCAAGTTACTGAACTCATAATGTGTGGTAAGTTTGATGAACTGAGTATAGGAAGGTTGTGGATAGAGAATTAAGGATGATAGAAATAGATAGAATTCTTAAGCAATGCATCAGTAGAGAAAGTGAAGTTGATGGTGGAAGCATAGGTATTCCAAATCTTCTAGCTATGCTAGACTTTGAAGTTTTTGACATCAAGCTAAATTCGCACTGATGTGCCTTTAAAAATGAATTTTATTATCCTCAATACATGGTGACAAGTGTGTAGGTGTGGACTTCGAGCCACTAACACATCGTTACCTGTTGTGGCATGATGACACCAAAGATGATTTTCAAGGTTTTTGAACGGTTTAAAGAAGAGTCTATGCTAATTAATTCAGCTAGACGAAAATAATTTGAACTATCAAAATGTATTTTTATATCATTAATGCATCATGTAACCTAGTGCAAAGATGATAAAAATGATGGAGTTATCAATGCAGAATTTCTTAGTGTTGGATGTGATCTAAAGATCGTCAACCCACCATAGTATGATGTAGTATGACAAAGTCACAGTATGACGAAATCTTCAAATGGACTGTAAATACAGTACGGTATCATGACGTCATAAAATGATTTTAAGAATTTTAAAGGTAAATTATTGCCATCTAAATTTGGCCAGAAATGTTTTGATTGAAATTTGAATTATTGATATGCGTCTAAGCTATTTGATTCAGCTAGACAAATATTTATAAAATTCAAAGTATTCTTTGAAAGCTTATGTCGAACCAAATTATTTTGGTGCGAAATCTTATGATAAGTCTGAGGTGAACAACCCTGAAAATGGGGATATACTAATTGGATAAAATACTCCAATCTAAGAACGCATGTAGTCGTTCCGATTACTAAGGTACAACAGACTAATCATCTAAAGTACTCGCATCGGTAGTTTACCTTCTTTGTGATTGTAAACATACCAAATATAAAATATTTCAGAGGTTGAGTACCTTTCTTTCTTAATTGAAATAGGTAGCAGGTAGAAATACTCTAAACCTCAAAGTTCATGATTTTAGGATCCCTCAGACAGATATGAAATTTTTTAAAACTCTTTAGAGTAATGTTGTGGTAATATGTGACGATGAATATGAAATAGTGTGAACTCGTTGCGTACGAGTAGAATCTGAGATGATTGAATAAAGGTTATTATGACAATCTAGTTTTGGTGAATGTTTAGAAGATGTAAACTCCCAGTGAGTAGTTATGGTGAAATGTGATAATAGATGAAAAATCCTCAAAGGAGAAAATTGTAAAGGTTAAGTTAAAAACCTAGTTCTGATCAAGAGAATAAGTAGAGATTAGTATGCTTTAATTTCGGAGACAAAATTCTTAGAAGAAGGGGTGAATATGACAACCCGAGAATTTAGATAATTATTAAAATCCTAAAATGATGGATTAAAGGTTATAAGATGAACCTAAGCAGAAAATAAGTGTATGAATTTGACGTTTCTGTGCAGGAATTTTAAGGATTTCAAAATTTTTGGAGAAGAACTTGAATGATTTGATAGACTATAAGTGATAGACTGATAATGAGGTATATGTTTAGTGTATAAGTTCATAAGAATATGTGTATATGGTGAATATATTAATATATTTACTTTAGTTAAATAAATTGTGAATGCAATTTATAGAAAGTAAAAAAAATAATTGGATATATGGTATTATGTTATATGGATAATGGTATAATATTTAATATTATACCAAATGATGTAAAATAAAAATATGAGAGGAGATCCAATATGCAAATATGTATATTGATATCAAAGGAGTTAGTAAATTAAATTCATATTTGAATAAATGATTGAATATATTAAATTATATATTTAATATATAAATAAATTGTTTGAAAATAATTTATGGAGAGGAGGAAATTAATTTAATTATATAATATAAATTGTATAACTTAAATAAGTTATTTAAATTAAGTATGAGAATTAAATGACCTAAATGGTTATTGTTATTTAGTGGTCCTAGTATTTATATATATACTAGTGTCCTAATCTAAGAGAATTGTGGAGCATGTCACAATTTATTTAATGATTATATTAGTAAGTGAATATGAATATTATGTGATGATTTATATTTGTTTATTATATAAACAAATAAAAAAAACTAGTGTAATCTTAAATATATATTATGAATAAAGGATTGAATAACTTAAGGGTTATGAGATGAGGGAATACTAGTATTTATAATATATACTAGTTCTAAGAGATTTATTTTATATATCTCAATTAATTAATTTTATAACCTAATTAAGGTAAGTCTAATTGGGTTAAGAAATTAAATATACTTGGGTAAGAATTTGTATTTAAATTGAGTACATGAAAACCTTAATGAAATGAGTAGGGTAAGTTAAAATTTAATGTAATGGATCATATTAATATTATGACCCAAATATTTTAGTTAGGAAGTCCAAACATGTTATTCGGAAAGCCAAAGGAATTAAATGTTAAGCCCAAGTAAGCCCAATTGTTAAGGAACATGTGGGAGAATAATAATATTAAATATTATATTAAGTCGAGAGATATATCTTTATTATCTCAAGTTTATTAATTTTATAACTTAATTAAAGTAAGTTTAATTTGGTTATAAAATTTAGTGTACAAGAGTAATGATTTAAATTCTAAATGTTTGGAATGAATACTCTAATTAAATATTTAGGGTGGGATAAGATAAAAAGGATTGGACTATGTTAATTTTATATGGCCCAAAAATTAATCTAGAAGCCCAAAAGATTATAAGTGTTGGCCCAAGTGTTGGCATAATTATGGAGGGCATTTTAGACATTTGTTATACTAAGTGGAGCAATAAAAATAAAGCAAGACTTGGAGAAGAAATGGCCACTTGGCCGGTTATTGAAGGAGAGAAATAAGAGAGGAGAAGAAGGGGTGCACATCGCCATTTTAAACACCACATGTTTCTAAAATATATTAATCATTTTGCTAGGTGTCAATATTTTAATTGGCCAACAATTTGTTCTTTCTTGTAGTAACCTCTTGGTAAGTATGAGAGAGAGAGAGGATTAGTGGGTGAATAAGGCCACTTGGCCGGATTAGTGTAGGAGAAAAAGGAGAGTGGGTATAGATAATTGATGTATATCCATATCTAATAAAAATCTATCTTTTTTTCTCTTTCATATCTTTTATTATTCTATCAAGAACAAGAGAGAGAGAGAAAGAAAGTAGAAAGGCTTCGGCAGCCATGGAAGGAAGAAGAGAGAAGAGGGGAGAGAAAGTTCATCCATGAAAGAAGAAGAAGAAGAAGAAAGATTTTGAGAAAAAGGTAAATTCCTAAACTAATATATATATATTAGTTGGATTTTTGTAAATCAAAGCTTGAATTTATTTTTATAAACTCAAAAACTATGGGTATCCATGTTGATGAGTGTTTTATGTTTAGATATACACAAATTGGGTGTTGATTTGGTTGAAATCAAAAGGAATAGAAAAAATAGAATTTTTCCGGAAAGCTTAAACTTGAAAGTGTGATCTTGATTTTGATTTTTGAAATCTATGATGGATATTTGTGATTTATTTTCTTGGGATTCTAGATCTATGTATTAAGGATAAAACTTCTTTGGAATCACTCAATTAGGTTGAAAAATGAGCAAGTTATGGAATTTATCCCAAACTACTCAAAACTAAGAAAACTGTTAGAATAACAGTTTTTACCAGCCACTTCCGGGCTAATTTTCGGGAGCTTAACATGTCCAAATATGAATTGTGATAGATGAAAATTGTAGATCGAAAAGATATGAATCCAACAAAATTGACGGATCATTAATTGGGGTTATAGATCTCATTTTATTTAAATTTTAGCAAAGGACTCCAAAACTGCAAAACGCCAATGAGCTACTGCCCAAAACTTTCCAAGGGCTGTTTCGACCATTTAATTTCAGAGAAAAATTTCGACCTTTTGGGAAATGAAAATATATGGTATAAAGTATCTACTGTCCAAAAATGAGCTCATTTCGACTTAAAATGACCAAGTTATGACCATTTTAATTTTTATGATTTTCTGAAAAATATCGCTATAACCAGAGTTCTATAACTCCGATGGCCACGAAATTTAAACTGGAGTGTCACGTTAACACGTATAAGATTGTGTCAAAAGATGGAAATTTCTGGAGTTAAGCGTGATATGGCTAATTTCTTAAGGAATTGACTAAAAATGATTTTTGAAAAATACCAAAGGAAGTTGAAAAATTATGGAAAAATATTTTTTGTGTATGAAATATATGTATGTGTTTGGACAAAGGATAAAAAAATAATAAATTGATTTGGTATTTTCGTGAAAAATGATATGGAATCCAGCTTGCTGGATTGAAAAGAAGCTTACTGAAATTGAAAGATTTAGAATTCAGCTTGCTGGATTGATGGATTGGTGAATCCAGGCTTGCTGGATTGCAATCTAGTTACTATATTTGGAATCCAGTTAGTTGGATTGCAGTTTAGGTTGCTGGATTTGGAATCTAGTCTACTGGATTGGCAGTTTGGTTGCTAGATTTAGAATCCAGGTTGCTGGATAAGTATTTGACTTATTAGATATTAAAGAATAACTTATGAAATGAAAATGAGAGTGTTAAATCATAATGGATATGATATAGTGATTACAGAATTATCAAAGGATGATAATAATACTGATGTGTTAAAATGTTATCTAATATTTGATTAAATGTTAGATAATCTATGGATAAAGTAATAGTATTATAAGCTAACATGTATGTTATGCTAATTGAAAGATCAATCTTATAATTGATAGGTTTTTCATGCGAGATTAAATTATATTGCTTAGCGGTAATTAGAACTAACTCAAACTTGAGTTGTATGTTCAAAGCATGTTAGTGAATAATTGTTGTTAATTATTCACGTCCATACTGATTTTTGATTCGCACATAGTTCATGTTGCATATGTTCATCAAGTATGAAAGGATGATCACCTTCATTACCATAAGGTTCAGTTAAATTGTTTATGGTCATTGTTGCCCTTTAAACATTATTGATTCAGTCATGCATTTATTAAAACTTGATTCATGTTATTTCATAATTATTATATTATTGAAAACTTGAAAGCTTATTCATTCTTTTCAATCATGATATATCTTCATTGTATTTAAAACTTGCTGGGCAAATTTGTTGCTCACCCTTGCTATATCATGATAAAATTTTCAGATTTAGATGATAACTCGAATAAAGACAAAAGCAAAGTTAAAGTGCAAGATTAAATTATGTTGCAGTTAGATCTATTAAATTTTCTGACGAAAATAGCATTGTAAATCTTCTAAGATATTGAAGATATGTATTAAATTAAGATTGTAGACCTTGAGAATGATGTGTAAAGGTTTATTGTATAAATAATTTATGTTTATATCTTCCGCAATAGTTGTAGAAATGATGTACTAGATCTGAGGTAAAAAGTACCCAAATTTGGGGATGCTACAGAAACGCCCAAGTAGCGCAGCTGAAAAAATTTGTACACTGCTCATGTCAGTATAATAAGAATGATACAGCAAGGTACCAATAATCAGTCATATATAATGATGTGCAATTCTAACCTTAAATGGTAACATTCTCCCTTTTTCTTTCTTTTCTTTCAGTCATTAGAAAAGTTTTTTTAAGTGTTGGTTGGTTATTGAGTTGGTAGAACAGCATTTAGAATCCAGTAAACAATTAGAAAACGATACAAAAAATCCATTATCATGGTGCTTCATCCATATGCAACATTAAATCCTTTTGGGTGCTTTCAAACAAAGGCAGGTAACAGAATCCCCCCCCTAAACAACACTTTTTGGGGTGACTTTAAAATGAAACTTTAATTTTTGTAAAAAACTGTCAAGGATTTTGCCCAAGTTCTTTCAGGCTAATTATGTCTGGATCTGGATAAAAGACTAAAGGTTGTACGGTTGTACGGTTGTACCCAGTGCTCTTGTAAATAGCAGAATCTGGGGAAGGTCATTAGGATAAAAGATTAAAACATTTATATTTACAACTCAACGTAGTAAAATACTTCTCGAGTCTTCTTTGTGAGCATACTCTCTGCTCAGGAATTGAATCACAAAAAATGCAGGCAAAACAAGCAAATCAAAGTAATGAATAACAATTAAACACTATATAGCTAGAAAAAAAAGTAAAATAAATTCAACTCCAAGCAAGTAACATAGATAACTTCTCTTCAGCAATAAGAAAAAACAGATAACCGGAGCGATAAAGAATTGTTCAAAAATTACCAGCAACATCCTGGCCATCATAATTACCCTTATACAATGTACCATATGTTCCATGAGCTATAACATTTCTTATATCTAATTTAGCCAAATCAATTTCCCATTCTTCTTTCTTGGTCGGTGCGTCCCTGTCTCTTGACCAAACCCGACTCAAATGCTTCTCCAACTGAACATCACAACTCTTGAAATCAATTTTATCTGCCCTCATATACAACTCTTTATTGCTAATACTTCCCACATTTTTTGCCTTTTGACCCCAACAAAGCTCCCTCTCCCACATTAGAGGTATATCCTTCACGGGTATCAGACTTCTTAGGAGTTGTAGAATCTCCCTTTCCCTCACCACTCATTTTATTAGTAGCAAATAATCCCAAACTTTTTTCAAAAAAAAAACTTCCCTGAAAATTAACTAAATAATCTGTTAAACCCAGAAAAAAATTCCTAATTAAAGTTTTACCTCTGCTATCATCTTCAAAATCTTTACTTTCAATTTCAAAGTGACAAAACCCTTTTGAAATAACACCAGAAAAAGAAAATTAAACTCTTTCCCGACAAACCCAAAAACAAAATTAAGGTAGCACCCACTAAAGAATATAAGAAATTCTGATCAAAAACTCAACCTACGATCAAACAAATCAAACCCTAGAAAGAAGAGAGAGAGATATTTATATTGTTAAATAGGACAGAGATAAGAAAAAACCAAATTAAAGAAAGATCTAAGTCAAATAAAGGATCGAGAACCTACTGTGATGGTTGGATCCATAGTTATGCAAGGCCGGCGATGATCGGAGGTAAATCACGGACTGAAATCGAAAAAACGAGAAATCATCCAATAGAATAGCCGCATAAATTGCAACCACCCATATGCAAATCCCTAACACGACGCTAAAATTCACACACCGGCGACTTCAACAAATCGATTACGATGATGGAATACCCACTTATTAGTCAGAAAAAATACACGCCGGCAAAGGAAAATAGAAACAGAAAAACGGAAAGAAAGAAATACTAACGGACTTCAAATATTATACTCCCTCCGTCCCAAATTAACTGCTCAGTTTTGACTTTTTTAAGTCAAATTGACTATTTTTAGAATTAATAATTAAACATATATAAATATATTTTTAAAATTATAAAAATTAGGATTAGTAATAAATTGTATATACTTTCTTTTGGTTATAATCTCTTCACCTATATTTTAGCAAAAATAGTAAAAAGATTAGTTTTAAAAATGGTCAATTTGACTTTAAAAAGTCAAAACTGAGCAATTAATTTGGGACGGAGGGAGTAACATTCAATGAATAATTATGAATGAAACCAAGCGGTGCAGTCCAGTTGTCCTCAAATAAAAAAAATCACACATAAAAGACTCCAAAAATCACCAACAAAAAAACACAAAATATTAAAATTATAAAAATTGGTGCGGTCCAGTTGTCCTCAAATAAAAAAATAACACATAAAAGACTCCAAAAATCACCAACAAAAAACATAAAATATTAGAACTATAAAAATTTATAACATATAACGGATAAGCAATATTGATGACAAAAATAAAAATACTCATTAAATATAAAACACCTATAAATATCACTATCACATAAATAAAAAACTCAATACACAAATAAAATCATACAAAATACTAAATAATGGATATCAGGTAATGTAATTAGTTTGTTTTTTTTAACTAATATATTCTTCCTATTTTGCATGTTATTTTTAAAATTTTATGTGTTCATTTATTTGCAGATCTATACCAATAAAAAATAAAGGGCAAAACAAACGCCAAATTATTGAAATAAGCGATGATAGCAGTAGTGACAATGGTGGTTATGGATATGCCAAGAATGCAAGGATCGAAGAAACTATTGTTACGCTACAAACAAAGATCGAAGCCATGAAAGAGAAGATTCAGAAAATCGAGCAACAACTGAATGATCTTAAATAAAATGGGTTATCGCAATAAAAGTGGACGTAATAAAATAGCAATAGCAATATATTTATACATGTAATTTTTATACAATGCAAAAAAAGTATCGAAAAGTTTATATGAAAAAAAAAATTGTTATTATGAAAAATCTTTCTCATTTCAATTTTAAAAAATTATACAATCGAAAAACAAACTAGCCCGTGCATTGCACGGGCTATCAACTAGTAAATATAATACTCCCTCCTTTTCAAAATTAGAGATACGTTTTCAAATTTTAAAATTAATTCGTAAAATCTTAAAAATCAAAATCAATATAAAATTATTTAATTTGAATACAAATAAATATAACCATTGTAAAATACAGTAAAACCTCCATTTAGAAATAGACTTGGGATCAAACTATTTGTATTCTAATTGGGAGGTTATTACTAAATAGAGTTATTGGTGCAAAATATTTTTCCAACACCCAAAAATATCCATTTTAACAAAAATATCAATAAGAACTCCCTAATAATTATTATTCAAAAAATATTTATGCAAAGTTAAAGAAAACATAAATTATTTAGATTTTCAAACTAGAAAAATGTAGTCTTTTATAGAAAATGTAGTTTTCTATAGGAAAATATGGTCTTTTATAGGAAATGTTAGTCTTTTTATAGGTAAATGTAGTTATTTATAGGAAATATAGTCTTTTATAGAAAAATATAGTTCTTTATAGGAAATGTAGTCTTTTAAATTAATATCGTCTCTCTCTCTCTCTCTCTCACACACAAACACACACACACATATATATATATATATATATATATATATATATATATATATATATATAAATATATATATATATATATATATATATATGAAATTATTACTATATAAAGGTATAGTTTCTTAATACGGAACTTAAAAAGTATATAACATATTACAATTTAGAGGTTATTCCTATTTATAACTGGCCCAAATTGGGACCAATTTTTTTTTTATAATATTGTAGAGGTTATTCTTATATAGAGTATTCCTAAATAGGAATTTTACTGTAACTATAAAATACTACTCCCTCCGTCCCAGGATAAAAGTCATTATTACTATTTTGGGTTGTCCCATATTAAATGTCCACTTTCTTTTAATAACCAAACTTTTACATAATTTTTCCTATTATACCCGTAACATTAAATATCTCATATTTTTCTTATTCTAATTCTCTCTCCATATTTAATGACGTTATTATGGACAATTTTGTCATTTTATTCATCTTCTTAATATGCGTGAAAAATCCCTGAAACGGAGGGAGTATTAATTATTATTTTGTTATTTTTAAAACTTGAATAATTTTAAGATTTTGTAAATCAACTCTAAAAAATTAAAATACAACTTTAATTTTAAAAAGGATGGAGTAAATGTTTATTTTATTAGGGTTTCTGTGATAGTGAAGTATTTGTTAAAATCGAATACAGTATTTCATTTTATACTACTATCAATAAAAAGGTAACTCTTTATTTTAGCAAATGAGACTACTAAATTAGAGAACAGAGAAATCAGTCCTGTCAATAATCATACAACAGATATTCTAGTTGCTGAAATACCAAAGGATAGCTCATCTAGAATATTCTATTTTGTTTGATTGCCTTACAAAGGTAAATAATTTAAGTTCCATCTCCCCCTCCACATTCAAACACTCAAATGTGTGCATCCTCATAACTTCAAATTTAGTATGTGCCAGAGGGTTGAGTAAATCTCAGACTGCATTTTACATGCAAAATACATCATACAAAACCACCAAACTGCCCGAAAAATATGAATATGGTACCAGCCAATGTAACACTTCATTCTATCCAGGAATCTTGGCCTTGAGGTTTATATGTAGGTTTATCGCCTCCCGCGATGTCCAGAGCCAGACCTTGGACCAGGATGCTTCGAGAACTGCAGCCTCAAGTAGGCAGAATCATGATCGTGTTCGTCCATCTTATAACCTGCACATTTCAATAATAAAGTTACGATCTTTATAGAATATATAGTTAAGATCTTCAGCAATATTTAGCTTATATTGTTACATTCTTTCCCCCTACAAGCGAAAAGGTGATTGCTATCAGCTTATCATGCAGTTGGAAAACTACTAATGCTTTAAATTTTTGCCTTTCTTGCTCATAGCTAATAACAAAAAAGCATATGACTGAATGTAAATAGGAAAATGAGTATGTCGACTAATTTTATGTCAAATGTGGATTGCGACTAATGTGGAACTCTAAGCAATAAAATATAATAGTACTATGTGGGTCCCTTCTTTACACCCTCTCCTATTCTCATGTATCCATATATATTACTCCATATTGTCGTTTTAGAAGAAAAAATTTGTTCCAAAATGTTTGTCGTTTACAACTTTCTAGGAGAATAAATTATTTATTTTCCTATATTACCCCTACTTTCTCTCATTGTCCCAAGAAATTCTCTCCCTTGTATTAATAGTTTTCAACTTCCCATAAAGGGGTAGTGATGGAATTTCAAATAAATTTTAATTGCTAAATGATAGTATTAAATGACTTTCTTAATCAATGTGCAAAAACCTTAAACGACAATCTTTTAGAAACGGATGGAGTAGTATTTAGTAAGGACAAATTTGTCGTCATATGTAGTACCATTCATGTAAATATAAGGTACAAAGGATGTTATATTGAAGAGAGAAGCATAAAAAGGTCCCCAAACACAAAAGCTAAATGTACCTTGTATAGCACTCATAGCAGTAGCTGCACAGGCTGGACTCGCAAAATCCACAAAACAAAGGATAAGAGGATCTCCACCGCGCTGCAAAATAGGGGTACAAAACCTTAGTACATTATACCCTTGCTATCATACATGCCATTGCCAATAACTTATGACAAACAAACAAACAAAACCAAGCCGGACTATCAAGGGTTAAGTAGAAAATCACAATAGACTTACATGTTTCGATTCCTTGGTCACG
Organism: Panax japonicus; assembly: GCA_020205505.1. Taxonomy (NCBI): domain Eukaryota; kingdom Viridiplantae; phylum Streptophyta; class Magnoliopsida; order Apiales; family Araliaceae; genus Panax; species Panax japonicus. The sequence goes on along the minus strand of CM035097.1, from coordinate 48,259,471 downwards.
AGTCTTACTTCTTTATATCCTACAAATGGACGGAAAATATCTAGAGACGAGGTAAAGGATCATAGACAAGTAAACCATCCGTCATCATAACGCAAAAGACTGAACTTCAAAAACAGATGTGGCTAATAATTTTCCAATAAAACAAATATTAAAGGATACGAGCTACTTCTCTCCTTGTGCTGTTGGGAGGAAGTCCCTCAATGTATAAAGTATTGGAAGCATCTGGAGGGAGAGGTAGTATTTCACTACCAGGCCTCGCCATTGAATCTATTGGGTGTTTAACATCTGGTCCCAGCTCCCGACGAACATCCCCGGGACAAGCCATTGAAGGGTCAGCTAAAGAATATGCAGCCCTTCCACCACCAGCAGGCATTCTACCACCAGCAGCCCTTCCTAGCCCAACCTCGCTGTACATACTTCCTTCTCCACCAGGAAAAGGAGAAAATTGCTACATTACAAGAAGAATGTATTAGCACACAGATCATGCCTAAGAGTAAAGCAAGCACAGAAGGGTCAAGATACCGCATTTTGGAGATAGCGATCATATTCTGATCCAATCGATTTTGTGTCCTTTACAACATGAGGCCCAAGCCGATCATCATCACGTGCTAAGTAGTTGCGCATGTCATGAGCTGGAGGTAATCCAGAAGGTGAAAGATCTGCAGTTATTAAGAAACATATTTAAATCCATCTTACAATAATTTTAGGTGATTAGAAATATAATGCATTCATCCAAGTAGGACTGGATACTACATGTTGAAATTTCATCCAAAGCAACAAGCTAATATCGTTGATTCATTGTATTTTGTTTACATAACATGCCTCTAGTGAAATTGTTTTGTTTGAGAAATTAACTTCCAGAGCTTATACGTCTGGAAAAAAGGGACGACTGAAGGGTTCATGGTGGAGTTGAAAGAGTTTCCTATGAAGATCAGGGATTACCAGATAAATCAGAGAGAGAGAGAGACTTGATAGCGCAAAAGGAGACCGGTAATTGGTCCCCAACCAAGCAACAACTAATATCAACTACTTGAAGTAGGATGTTGTTAAGTTCCATTACAAATCATAACTAACAAACAATACAAGACTAACTTACAAAGAAAAGATTTCCTCATTCATGGATAGGTGAAAAGAAGACAAGCTGATGCATTCCATGAAAGGTTCAAGGAAACATAAATTCAAAGATGCCGAAATTTAAACACAATGGTTTGTTTCAAATGCAGAGCGTAATTGGGGCCTTGAATAATATAATGTTTAGATTACTAGTCTTCAGTTTATCTTAGTTTAGGTCATTATGTCCATCGGCAGTTTTAAATGTCCTTTTTTCAACCCTCAACTCTAGCAGCCTTAAATTACACCAACATACCCAGTACTGTTCATATACCAAAACAACAAGTGGTCAGTCTGCTCTGGAAGCTATAAATCCTAAGCTTTGATCCTAAAAACACATCAAAGTATTAAAACCTTAATTCTAAACCCTTATCCCACCATACCTTGATCGTAGTACAATTTACTTCCACATAAAGGTCTGTCTTGCATCATAAACACTAACACTTGCATCTTTCTACAAAGTTCAATATGGGATTTCTTCTATAAAAAGACAACCAGAATAATTTTCAGAAAATATATATATATATATATATATATATATATATATATATATATATATATAAACTACACAAGGAACTATTAAATCAGAAAGTAAGCTCCTCCAAATTGCTTAGGAATACCACATAGGGTCGAAATAATTTGCTCACACCGAGTACAAGAATTGGAGTTAAATTTAAATTTTATTATATAGGAAATATTACATGCAAAGAAAACAGATAAATTTTGAAAAGAATAAGCGTATGAAAGAGATCTCATTGGTGGATCATATGGAATAATTTGATATTGGAGATCAATAAGCAAGGAGAAGGTTTGTACAAAATAAAGCGATTAAACAAGTAGCTTGAAGACAATAAGGTATTCAACAAATCATCAATACTCAGTGAGAGTGTAGTCTGAAGAGACTTTGACTATATAATTACACAACTTATAAGGCAACAAATAGGGTAAAACTAACCATAAATAAAGACTTCAGAAAGTGCATAGCAATTTTCTTAATTTATGAAATCAAGAATGAAATCTAATGCAGAAACCTCTATTTCTTTCATATTAAGGCTATAGAGAAAAGTATTCATATTTATTGTTGTTAGTTTCTAAGAGAACAGCCTTCACATATCGGCCCAATACAACTATATGGCACTACACTCTCTATATCTTTTATGGGATTTGGTTAAAACTTGTACTACTGTATATGACAGTATTGTTGAAATCTTGATCTCATCCACAAGTGGACTACGAGCCCTTTTTTTTGCACTTAATCGGTCTGAATAGCCCAATTCTGTTTGTTTGGGGGTATAACAATTAAGTCTGAATACGCCCAAAACATCTGAACCCAATAAGTCAAAATGGAGACTTAGTTCGGTCACACCAATATTTAAATATTTTGGGACAAAAATAGCTCCTTTCTTTTATAAAATCTCACCCGTATCGCTTCTCCTTCATTATACTCTGTTTCTCTCTTGACGATACATCCAAGATCATCCACGGCTGGAATTTCCTCTCTCACTCAGAGTCGGCTAGAGAAGGGAAAATGAAGAAAACAGGTGGTGAGAGAATAGTAAAGGAGTAAAGAAGGTGGGAATTGAGTGAGGATCTGAAATTTGGCGTGAGAAAGAAATTCACTTTGGTTGGAGTTCAGGATTTTGAGATACTTAAAGTCTTAAACTGTAACACTCTATCTCTCTCCTCATTCTTTGGATTAGATAATTATTAGAAATTTAGAACTAAAGCGTAAACAAAGTGAGAGTTGGTGAACCCTCCTCTGCACCACAACCAACAAACAAATGATCAGAATAAGAAAATTCCCTCTCTTACTAGTGTCTGCTAGCAAAGGGAAAATGAAGAAAACAGGTGGTGAGAGAATTCATTTTCTCTTTTCATCAATTGCATAATGATACATTACTAGATGATTACTCTCCTTTATTCTGCATTTGATGCAATTTTAAAATATGTTTGTTCTACCTGAGGTGTCTTTGACCATATAATTATCTGTATGACTAGTCTCTTCGTAGCATAAACAGGTAAATTCAGTTGTTAGTCCACTTATGTTTTTACATATAAAATAATCAAAACAAAGTATTACTCCTACTATTTCACAAAAAGAGTTTCATTTGCAAATTATTTTTATCCCAAAAAAACGTTCTCGTTTATTGATAGTATATAAAATTACCCGATGTACTCAAATTTGTCATCATAATTTCATTATCATCAATGTTCTAAAAGGCGCTAGGCGGGAGGCCAGGGGGCCTAGCGCCTAGGGAGCCTCGGCGGAATTTTTTATTTTAAGCCAATTTTAATATTTTATCTTACATTTATCCAAACAAAACAATAATATAAAACAAAACAATTTATAATAAAGATAATAAATGTCTTTGCTTAAAGTTCAAACACAAACATGCAATTGTTCAAAGTTCAAACATATTTTTAACGTATTAGTTTTATTCATAAACAAGATTGCTATTAAATAATAAAATTTAAAATTTCAAGAATTTAATTCAATATTAAACTTAAGAAACTAAACATAAATTTAAGAATTATATTGAATTAAACTAAATATTACAAATGTATCATCATTTGACATTTATATAATTTGAAGTTGGTACAAGTTCAAAAAATTACAACTATAATAAAATTATCCATTTTGACTTGATATTGTTCACTTTTTTTTGTGATTTGATATGCTACAACCTGTATTATAAATATGATAAATCATTAGAAAAATAAATATATCAAGATATGGTTTGGATAGTTATTAAAATAAAAAAAACCTCTTCGTCTAAACCCTACCTAATTTTCTAGAAGGATTTTTTTTCCGCCTAGGTGAGGCGCCAAGCAGGGAGGCCTGACGCCTAGGCGAGGCACCAAGAGGGCCTATCACCTAGGCGGGGCACCAAGGGGGGCCTAGGTGAACCTAGACGGGGATTTTTAGAACACTGATTATCATGCCGCCACTACTTTAGTGACAATTTATTACTTTAGGGTCAAACTTGGACCAAAAATACAACCTTAATATTTGCAAATGAGACCCAAATTTTGAAATGGAAGGAGTTATTTTTGGTTGGGATATTACATAGCTGTAGACACTTGCATCATACTGAAAAAAATTGTACTCTTGTCACACAAACAAAACACAAGAATCCCTTAGGATTAACTGACCAGATGCAAGTTATATGCATATAAGATACTTGCGATTTTTATAGAAAATAAAAATACATAATAACAATCTCTCTTGATCATATACTAATATGTGAATAAGGCAAACTTCAGGAGTTTCACTCAGATTCCAACCCATGAATTTAAATTTTTTTAATAGGAGTATAGGACTAGATATTAGGAATTCTAGTGTACACCAATAGTTAAAAAATATGGTAGAATTATAAGAGTACGCAATTCAAATAAATTAAACAAATAACCAACAAACAGTAGCAGTATCAGATAATCTAGGCAGCAGCAATGACTCTGATAAATGCATGGCTCATAAATTTAGCAAATAGAAATTACCCATATTTTCACATAAACTAGTTTAAAACAATGTGAGCACTGCTCTATTGTTTCTTTCTAATGAAACAGACATTCATGAATATGCAATCAACAAGTACTAAGAAAATTTAAAAAGAGTAGAATTTGGTTGTCCCTAAATTGCAACCATTCCTCCTAACTCTGATACTAACCTATTATATATACAATTATACGTTTATATATATGCAAAAATATGAAGTATACGTTTATATATGTGAATTTCAACGTGTAATTACCATATTCAGGGCGAGGCCGCTTGAGCAATCCGGCGGACGGGTGCATTTGGTGCTGTCTACTCCAGTAGCCATCCGCCATATCTTCTACAATTAAAGTCAGTTAAGTGTTTGTATATGGAGAGAGAAAGAGAGAAAGAGAGAAAGAGAGAAAGAGAGAAAGAAAAGGATTTACCTCTAATGGCGTTTCAGGGGCAAACAAAACCCTAGCTCGACTTTGTATCTGTCCTCTAGACACTGTGTTTTTGTAACTCGTTTTGTTTTATATCCGAGTCTGACTCGCCGTTTGGGTAAATCAATACTCCCTCATTATAATTATTTTTGTGCCAAAAAGATCAAATAAATTACATAAACTAAAAGGTAATTATGTTATTTAGTAAAATTTATTAGTATAAAAAAAGTATTCATTATTTTATGAATCTTGTGACAAGGTTTTTAGATCTGAATTGGTTATCGAACTGAAAAAAGTACCGAATGGATCATTGGTTGAATCAGTAGTCGAACCGTTATTGACCAGTAACGTCATTAATATATAAAAAATATATATTATTAATATTTAATAAAAATTTATAAAATCCTATTTTTTATGAATTAAAACATAATAAATTCGAGCTACAATATTATTAAAAATAGTTAATTACATTTAAAAAAATGGTACAAAAAAATATAAAAAATTAATTAATAATGGTTCACTAGATCAACTTAACCGGTTTTACTAGTTGAATCACCGGTTCGACCAGTAGTCAACTGATTCTATCAGGTTTTGACCAAAAACCAGGATCGTCGGTGTTTCGGTCCAAATTTTAAAACTATGTCTAGTGAGATCACTAAAAAGAAATTTAAAAGTGTATTTACTTTCTTCTATTTTTATTTTTTTTAATATGTGTGAAATTTGTAGTTTGTTCATTATTTTGAGGAGAGAAAGATAATTTGTTTAATCAGCTGCGGGGGGTACAAATTCTTTAGTGTGGATCCCTAACTTGGACATAGGGCCATACCAATAGTTAAGCCATTTAAGCAATGGCTTGAGGCACTAAAATTGAGAGGGCCCCCAAATTTTAATAATTTATATATATTTTAGAGCCCATTAAAAAAGTCTAATTTTTTTGCCAAGTAAATCAGTAGCTACAAGTACTATCATACAAGTTTGATCAATAATTTTGCATCTAAAATAGAAAAAAAATGAAATTCTAATTTTAAAAAAAAGCATAGATATTAATTTAATTTAATATCAAATGGTTAAAAAATAGGCCCAATTTAAGATTTGACTTGAGGCTCCAAAAAGTTTGGACCGACCCTATTTGGACAATCAAATGATACACGTGAACATACTTGTCACGTGCAAAGGCCGTGATCATTGATGTAAGACCCCAACTTTTATGAATAAAGATTAATTTTTTCTCGAATTATATTTGTGACGCCCCCAAAATAGGTTTACAACACCCATTCTGAGTCGTCAAAATACATGGTACACATACAACTACAACTTTATTAATACAAAATAAAAATTGTGAGTTTAAATACAAATATTGTCATCTAGACAATATTCACACTCAAATAAGTCATCATTACAATTATTGATACATTATTTTACAAAAATAGTGAGGACTACTAAAATGACTTTCTAGAACCTTTATTCCATACCCCGACTAGTACTCGCTAAATTCTCGCCTCCTGAGAAGAAAAATGGAACAAAAGGAAACGGGTGAGCTCAACTAGCCCAGTAAAGAACATTATGACTAAGATAATAGAATACAATAGACAACAAGTTTTAAATCAATATTCGCAGCGAAAATAATAATTGATTAGAAGAGTTAAGTAGAGAATAAAATCTACTATCTTCTATATATGAATATAAAAGTTCATCATCTATCTTTTATCTCTGTAACATCAATCAATATATATCTGAAATCAAATATTCATCTTTGCACTACAGGCCAAAGATATTCATCAGTTGGTCATGTTCATCTAAACACTTGTTCATCTTTGCACTACAGGCCAAAGATATTCAGTAACATCATCATTTAGGACTGAGGATGATGACAAATATTTTAAAGAAAATGAATCCAGTGAAACAAAAGAACAAGTATTAAGGATTCATACTTTAAATAACTCAAGTTCGAAAATACTTTATAAATAATCAGAGTGGAGTAAAATTCAAGAATGAAGACCAAAACATAGATCTAATCAAAGATAGGAACTATAACAGATAATCTTGGACATAGAAAAGAAAATTTAATTTTTTTATGAATAGTGTCGTATTCGTGAATAGTGCCGTATACATGAATAATGTTGCATACGTGAATAGTAACTTCGACACCAAAAGATAAAAATTTCACAAAAAACATCATCATGCTTCGTGAATAGTACTCGTGAATAGTAACTCATGAATAGTAACTCGTGAATAGTAACCCATGAATAGTAACCCCGACATGAAAAAGTTTCAAATTTGATAAAAAGTTCCAACCAATATTTTGGCATAATGATATTGAAGAAATAATATCATTTTTTAAAAAATAATATCCCTTACCTCAAAAGGATAGTACTTCTGACTGGATATAATGCTGAAAGAACTTGCACCGTATAGTAATACTCAAAGTACTAAAATACTCACAAAAATATGCTCAATATATCGAGAGAGAAATCTTTAGTTTCTAGTGTGATTTTCAATTCTAACCTAAGCACCCTATTTATAAGAAATTGCTTAGAACACCAAAGCAGAAAATTTAATATAATATTAATATATTTTTCTTAAACATCCTACGCCCACTTCTTTGGCAAAAACATCAGCCACGCATGTTCCAAAACAACAAAAACGTTTTTCTTAAATAAAACAATTAAAACTTCCAACAATTAATAATTAATTAATTCGGAACTTCAACAATTCATAATAAATAGCCCTTTTATCAAAAAATTCGAATTTTGAGACTTTTTATAGGAAATTCAATTCTCTACAACTTTGCAGAAGAAAGGTTTTCCAAATTCCAAACAGAAATTGACCGAAATCCATAAACGGACGATTTTATAGGCTATAATCAAATTTCAGTCAAGAAATGGGCCCACAGACATGTTTAACATGTTTTAAACAATTTTGCAATAAAAAATACTCTTCCTCTCATATACTCATATATCCCACATTCATTGTAAAATATCATCATTATTATATATTAATAATATAATAAAATATTATTTTATCAGAAAAGATAAAATATCGATTTTCAACAATTGTCACTTTAAAAATTTTCTCCATCTATATCCACTAAAATGAATATTTTCCTCATCATATAA